>PVKA01031239.1:0-26461 GCA_004027165.1 Ctenomys sociabilis
GATAACTGTAGTTACTCTGTCCATAGCCTAGGCTGGGCTGGTTATAACCTCCTGTGCTAGATTGAGGTTGATTAGTCTCAGTAGGCTTGTTACCATCCTGTGGTCTTGCAGGTGCAGTAGCTGCTGGCTGCTGCCCATAGGTTGGGTAAGCAGGCTGAGTGCCATATGCAGACTGAGCTGCATAGGAAGCCTGGGTGGTAGTGACTGTAGCAGTGGTGGTATCATAAGCACCAGTGCCATACCCCTGGACAGGCTGGCTATATGCCTGGGGGGCAGCTGGAGTAGTGTAACCAGTGGGAGGCTGTCCATAAGGAGTTGCATATGCAGTCTGCCCATAGGTGGCAGTGGTCTGAGCTTGGGTATAACTGACATCAGTAGGCTGCCCATAGGTTCCATAGCTTTGTTGCCCATATGCCTGGGTGGTCTGTGCATATCCTTGAGTTGGCTGGGCTGTGTAAGCACTGTAGCCCTGCTGGGCTGCAGCTTGGCTGTAGGTACTATAATCCGTGGACGCCATTTTCTCTCCTTCCTCCTCGTTCTCTCAACGTCCGTCACCCTCTCGCTTTTTTTTTTTTTTTTTTTTTTCCAGAAATGGGATATTTAAAAAAACAAAATCAGTGGGAAAATTCATGACAAGACTATCAGTCTTTTTAAAAAGCTCCGGACCCGTATATTGTTGGTTTTCCCTTTCTCCTCACGCTCCAGTCATGCCCCGCTGGCTGCTGCTGAGTAATGCAATAGCCTCTGCGGAGGTCTCCTGAGGGCGAGGGGGAGACTGGAAGCGCTGCGCAGCGCATGCTCAGGGTGAATGTGGGCTCAGGTATTTTTAAATGTAGAGTGGGGTTAAATGTGACTGTGTCTTAAAACAAGTGTGCCCAGGATTGCATTTCCAGACCAGAAAGCATGAAGCCCGGAGAGCACGCATCTGGGAAGGAGATGACAAGGGGAAAATGATGCCAACCGCGTGAGACTGTTGATTCGTGCCCTTGAGCTCGTTGCAGTGTGTACCAGCAATACAGCAAGAGGGTAATGAAGAAAACACACAGCACTCCCACTTGTACCCAGACATTTTTACTGAACTGTATTAAGACAATTTAAAACATTTTCTTAAAATGATACTATTTTGTTATAATAGATAAAATCTTAAGTCAAAGTTCAGTTGAAATTTTAAAATGATAATAAATCTCTCTCTGACTCACTCAATATCCATTTCCACCAAGATAGGCTATGCTCCTAGCACAGTCCACACTCCCTATCTTTACATGTTTTACACACACTAACCTCCAACTTCTTAATGCACTGTGGACAGCTCTCTAGCCTCAACCCTAGAGATCCTGTTGAGAAACAAATTTAGTTTTGTAAAGATAATAAATGTACATTATAAAAATTAAAGAGGAACGTGAGTGGAAATTAGATGTTCCTTGTATCCCTACCCCAAAGCCGCGTACTCACCCTACGCAGAGTGCTTGCTGGTGTCTTCTGTAGCCCTGCAGAGCGACGCCATGCGTGGAAATGTATTCTGTTCTGGGTAGAACTCTTCCCACATGGTCTTCATTTGCTTTTCTAACTTAATAATATACTTGGGAAGTGTTCCATAGCAGTACATGCAAAATTGCCTTGCTTTTTTATTATTTAGTTTCATGTTTGATATGTTGTAATGGCCACCTACCTTTTCATTATAGAACATACAATATGTATTTAGTGTACTCTCCACCAATGGACATTTAGGCTACTTTCCTTTTGTTCAGCATTCACAATGTTAGAATAAATAACCCTGTAGAATATATTTCTAGGAACAAATTGTTAGGTTAAAAGTGTGACTTCTATTTTCACCCTATAGCCTAATTGTCCTCTAGAGAGGTTGTGTAATTTCACAATTCTGTCAGGACCACATTCCCATGTTCTTACCTACGTGGTGTGGCATTAAACTTCTTCTTCTTTTTTTTTTTTTTTCTGTCTTTCTGAGACAGGGTCTCACTATGCAGTTCAGGATGGCCTTAAGCTCACTTTGTAGCTCAGGCTGGTCCTGAACTCACAACAATCCTCCTGCCTCAGTCTCCTGAGTGCTGGGATTACAGGCATGTGCCACCATGCCCAGCTGGCATTAAACTTTTGTCTTTTGCCAATGTGACTGGTAAAATCTGGCATTTGAAGGTAACTGAACCTCAGGTTTTCATTTATTTAGTGAAAGGTTCTTGCTATGAAGTTCAGGTTAGCCTGGAATATGTGATTATTCTGCTTCAGCCTCCAAGTACTGGGGTGACAGTCATGTGCCACCATGACTAACTTATTCGATAGATCAAAAATCAAGGTCTCTTTGCTACCAAGGAACAAATTTTGTACTGTACTAAAAATGGGAGATATAATTTCTTTTTTTTATTTCAGGAATTACTTCTCATCTGAATTCCTCTATACCTTTCTGGTGTTGTTCCTTTGCTTCTGTATTTGTTCATTCATTCATTTCAGCTGAGCTAGTGTCCTCTGCACTTACTGGTGGACTCAAGGCCTGAGATTGCATTTTTCTCCTTGTTTTTGTCATTTTGTATAGCACTCACCTCTGGGGCTCTCACAGGCCGAGCTGCGCTAGGCCTTGTGCTGCGAGGGGGGACCTGGGACCACCGTCAATCGTCTCCCTGGTGCGGCAGGCCTGGAGCTCTCAGTCACTGGCCGAGCTGCGCTGGGACTTCAAAAATAGGAGTCCAGGAACTACAAATTCTAGTCCAGGATAATTTTCTATCATAATTATAACTATCACTGTCCAACTACAGCTATATCAGAGCTCGCTGGAGAATTTGTTACAGCATAGATACACCCCATAGCACTTGTGATTCTTTAGGTGTGGAGTGGGGCTTGAGAATGTTCTCATTGGCCCTCATGCCACTTCCTTTTACCCTTGCCTTCCTCTTACCAGCTTCCCTTGCAGCTAGGGGTGCCATCTGATCAATGAGAGGTCAACAGAAGTCTTTAGGGGAACCTTGTGTTTTTTACATAAAGACTGATAGATTTAGTCCTTCATTTGCCCTTTCTTCCTGCCTAGAACATGTATGCAATACTTACACATACAATAGTCACCTAATGACCAACACACTGAAGTCAGCAAGATAAGAATAGGGTGGGTCCCTGATGACCCTTGACTCCTTTCTCTTCATTTCTTAATGTATGAGAAAAATACGTAACTAACTGCTTAAGCCACTGTGCCAAGAGTCATTGTATCTGGCAGCCAAATGTATCTGATAAAGAGAAGAAAGACAGAAAAGTTCAGATAAAGAGAAGGAAGACAGAAAGTTTCAGAACAGTCAGGGAAAATGATTTTGAGGCCTTGTCCATAGCTGGCATTGTCATTTTTCTTATTATATGATTGATTATCTTTTCTTTGAAGAGATTTGATTTCCTGTGAACTCTTTGTATATTCTATGCTCATTAGAAAAATTGTTATATTTTCAGTATTAATTCATAGGTTTCTTTGCATTTTAAGAAAATTAGTGACACAGACAAAATATCTATAGAATAAGGTACAGGACAACAAGATAAACCCTGAGGGGACTTCACTGACCTCATAAGAAACATAAAGTACATGTGTTGGTATATAGGTCTTGCTCTATCTAGGTCTTAACCATCCAGCAGAAAAGTATAAAAATGAAGTACACACTGCAGGGCCATAATAATAAGTTGAGCTGTAAATGGCTATGGTTGACAACTTCTTTGGATAACTCATTACTGTTGTGGAATGTTGGACTGTGTTGGATTGTGTTGTCGAGTTCAGGCACCTAAATTAATTGAATGACAATGGAGTGCCATCTTTGACAGGTGTAGACAAAGCAAGGGGTATAGAAAGGAAGAATCATAATGTGTGTGTATGGACAGTACAGTTGGGATAGATAACACTGTACTTCTACATAATTCTATGAGAGGCAAAATCTGCCTTTTGCCAATAATGGTGGTTGGACAGGATATTATGTCAGCTTCTAGTACTATGGACAACCACTAGGAAAATAACAAGGTAAAAAGTATTAATTATTGAATCTTTGATATAATTCAGGTATAAAAAATAAGATATGCAAACAGCTACACTCTCTTAATTTACTGATAAGAGACATATGATATAATAATGTCTGTAAGTATAATATCATGTATGCACCTTCTATGATACCAAAATATTATGAAAACAGTTTGCAATGTATTAATTTATCAAATCCATCTTGTCAAGGTATCTTAAAACTGTCTCATTGATATTTGTACTTCAATAAAACAAAAAAAAAGAAAGTTAGCCTTTTGCCTCAAATACAATTTTTTCAATAACTATATGATTATATAGCAACTATGCTTACTACTAGATATCTGTGGTTTATATTGTGAAAATATCCTACATATTTGAATTGATACTTTTATTTTTGTGGAACAGATTTTATATAGTGAAATTGCCCATTTGATAACTATATATGTTTTAACACAGCGACCATCAAGTTACCTTTTCCAAAGTGGTTCACATTTCCACCAGCAACAGATAGAAGTGTCTATTTTTTCCATCCCAGTTATTCTAGTTGTTGTTCTTTTTAAATTTTGAGTAGCACATGGTATCTTCTGGTGGTTTTATTTTGTGTTTAACTGACCACTAGTGATGTTGAGCATTATATTTATAATGTTTTTTAAAGAATACAAAATAATGATAGAAATAAGCAGCATTAGACATGATACAAAATTTCACTAAACAAAATAATAGGAATTTAACAATAGTTGCTGTATTGCATGATACTATCTTCAAATTAGTTGTTAATGAACATCTTTTAATATTTATTAGCTCTATATCTTTTCTGAATTGTTTATGTTCTTTCACTGTTTTTCTCATCAGTTTTGGTTTCTGTTCTGGCAGTCTTCAGGGACTCTGTGTGTATGGGCAATATTAACTCTTTATTCCTGATTCTTTTCCAATTTCTTATTTGTTGTAACTTTGTTGGTAGTAATTTTTACTGAATAAACTGGAGTTTTCAGGCAAGTGAATATATTTCTTTATTTATGGCTTCTGAGCCCCATGGCTTTATCAAGAAGGTCTCTGCATTCTTTTTCTGTAAAATCCAAACCTCAAATGTCAGGTTTGTGGACCATCTGGTCTCTGTCCCAACTCTCACCATTGTAGCTTCAAAGTAATTGCAGATAATATGTAAAGATATGAATGTGGCTGTTTCAATAAAATTATTTTTTAAAATAATGTTGGCTGTAGTTTGTTGATCTCTGTTTTTAATGCATAAGTCTAGTGATGAAATCCTTTCCTCAAATCCTCTGAAGGATTTCACTTAGATGAATAAAAGCCAAAGTTATGCCTGATCTGAGTCAGTTTTCTCTCTATCTCCCACAACTCCCTTCTTGCTCAACCTGCTTCCATTGCTCCAACCCTCTTCTTGGGACTTATGGATAGACTGGCACTGCACCCCCAGGATTGCCCTTTCTTTGCACACACTTTTGTCTCTGCTTAGAACACTTCTCCCTCAAATACTTGCCTAATGCTCTCCCTCATTTTCTTCAGGATTTTACTTGAATCTCAGCACATCAAGGAGTCCTTGCCTGGCTGCTTAAGTTAAACTTTAATCCCTCTTCTCCACTTTTGATTCTTTTTCCAATTTTAAGTCAAATTAATTGTAGGTATTTCATTTATTTATAAATGTTGCTCTTTTTTTTTTTTTTTGACTAGAATGTAAATTCCACTGGGGTCTGGAATTTTCATCCTCAGCACAGAGATTGTCTGCCACATAGTAAATTTCATTCAGTGACTATATATGTACAATGGAGAGAAGAAAACAAGATATATGATATATGGTGACGATTGCAGGAGAAAAATCCTTGAGAAGAAGAGAGCACTGGTTTTGATGAGATCATTATGCCTCAAGAACTTCTTCCTGGGAAGGGCCTGATTTTCCTTTAAATATCTGAGAATATTTTCTTTCTTTTTTTCCCCTCATAATTTTATTGAAGAACAAATAGCAATGAGACAGTTTCAAATCAAATTAATAGGACAGATTCAATAATTAATACATTACATATTGCTTTCTTAGTGGTTCTTTGTTGTACAAAGTGCAGACAGGATATTCTGTTTACAAACACTATTAGAGCAGATCCCTCTATTCATTGAATTAAGAGAATGTAGCTGTATATCTATCTTTTTTTTTTAAAAAAAGCTGATTTATAGTACAGTTTCAATAATTAATACTTTTGACATTGTTATCTCCCTAGTTGTTATCCATAGCACAAGAAGCAGACAGGATATCCTGTCCAAACACTATTAGTGCAAATCTTTCTTCTCATAAAGTTATGCAAAAGTAGCTGCATATTTATCCTAACTGTTCTGTATATACAAACACAGAATGGTCCTTCCTTTGTATCACCTTTTTTTGTTTAGTTCTGTCAGAGATGGGTATTCTGTTGGAATTCAATTATTATAGGTGCTTGAATTCGGTGAAACACTCCAACACAGTCCAACACTATAGTAGTATTTCCTTTCTTTTAAACTAAAAATGACATTAACATTTTATGAAGCCTACGACTATTTTTCTATTTTCTCTGTTCTACATGACAGTTTGACCTGAGGAGGAATGGTACATGCCAAGACAAGATACCCCTCTAAATTCTAGTTCTATAATGCATTCTCAAAAAAATCTACATGAAGATGCATCAACGCGTTTTGTTTTTTTACTTACCAGTCTCACATTAAACATAGCAGACTAAGTTATCTACCTTAGCCTTACTAGGAACCAACAAAGAAGGCATATAGATAAAATCTTATTGGATGCTTATGATCAATAGTAAATTACCCCAAATAAATATAAATTTTTTATGTAATTTTTTATACAGATATTTCATTTGACACAATGAAAATTTAAGATTTGTGTCCTAAATTTATTATAGGAATCAGATAACTTTTTCTATGAAAGTTCAGATAATAAATATTTTAAGTTTGGAGTCATACAGTCTCTTTAACAACTACTCCATTCTACCACTGTAGTGAAACCATAGTCCTTGATGATATATAAATGAAGGGTACAGCTATGTGCCAATAAAATTTTATTTATAAATCCAGGCAGTGGGGCAGATTGGCTTTGTGGGCTGTAGATCTCCAGTTGCTGTGTTGTTTGGTGGGACTCTGCAGGTGTGTTAGACTGAAGCAGATGGGGGTCAGTGAACAGGTACACAACCAGTGGAGTCAAAGAATGGCTTTGGGGCACAGTAGGATTCATACAGTGGGAGTGTGTGGAAGATCATTTCATTTTACTTTGGAGAGATGGTTATGGAAATGGGATTAAAATCTAAGAACAGAAAGGCAAGAGATCTGGTTATGCTGTGGGGATTACATTACCCCTTTCCTCATGCCATAAGAATTATGCTATTAATTATTGTGTCCTGAAACCATTTGTTAGTTTTTGACATGCGATCTTGTTTTGCATTTCCAGATGGCCTTGAACTGATCTGTAGCTCAGGCAGGCCTCCAAATCAGTGATACTTCTGCTTCAGCCTCCTGAGTACTGAGATACAGAAGCCCCCACCACACAGGGCTATTTTTCAACCCCATTCTTTCCTCAGGAGCAATGATTTATGCATAGCAGAAAAGTGCATTTTGTCCAGTCAATATTTCTCAAGGGAATATCCCCCAAGAAACTGTCACCAGAGAATTTGAGCATGACAGTTTCTTCTCATTAGAGATTCCCATGGGCCTGGGAATAATCTGCTGTTTACAGTCACTTCTAACCTTTTCTGCTACATTGAAGGATACTAATGGGCTACTCTGCCTCTCTTCTTCAGGTGGAGAGAGTAAGAAGAGCATGTATTAGCCTCTGATATGAAAGAGGTCTTAGGACACAAAAGGCAGGTCAGAGGCCAGGCTTGCCAGCATAAGACCCCAGGGCTCTGGGGTATCGGGGGCTGGGACTGCTTGACTTCTTTGTAACCTGGGCCCGGAGGCAATGCTGAGCATACAGCGTGTGCTAAACGCCATTTGGAGAATGAATGAATGATAAGCTGACTTGGATAAAGGAAACAGTTAATTGAAATATCCATTATTTTCTTCTTGCTTCTCACACTACAGAGTGAAAAAGAAGTAATTAAAATCAATTTATCCTATCAAAGAATTTTGGGATCTTGGTCAAATTCTTCCTATAACATATAGATGTCTCTCTCTACATAGCCAATCAGAAATGCTTTGCTCTTAGTATTTGGTGCTGATTACCCTTGCATTTTTCGTTTGTGTACTGTTTGGGTTTTATTTATCTTTTTTGAGTCAGGTACAAATGCATGGAGTTGGGTAAAACTCCACCCAGCAGGGTGTAATGCCTTTGCATTATGGTTCTGTGTATTTTCTTCCTTGGGTGGATTATCAACTCTTAGATATCAGGTATCCTATTTTTCCCTTTTTTTGAATCTGTCCAGTAGCTAATGCAGGGCTGATGAGTCAGTTTAAGAAATCTTTGCTGGGCCTAGCTACCAGGCCATTTCCTGGCATGGCTCCGAACCAAACAGATTTTGAAACTGCCCACTCCAGCTGGTAGCGAGCCACAGGGTGAATGATTTTTGGTGCGTTTTCCAAGTGCAAGTTGCACTTTCAGCTTTCCCCTCAGGTTGTCCTCCAAGTCAAAAGGACTTCAGCCTCCCCTTTCCACCCTATTCCTTCACATGAGAGATGAGAATATGTGAGCCCTGATACACTGCATAGATTTCATAGGGTTCTGAAGTTCTTATGTGAAGAATAAAGGTAAATATGAGCACATTCGTGAAGAATAGAGGTAAATACGAGCACATTTGTATGTGAGTATTATAGGCCATTATCTCAGAGCTTCCACAGTTCAAAAGTTTTAGTATGGAATAAAACCATCCTAGGAGCAGCTCACTGTCTGCTCTAAAGAAAGCTCAGGGTAGGGAGGGTTTTCTTTTGATGACCCTGTCTTACTGAGACTGAGAAAGCTCATCGATTCCTGCCTCAGGTGGATTAGAGCCCATCAGTTTATGTATGCCAGTCTTCCTTTTTCTTATCTTGACGGTGAGCTCCAGGTCACCTGGGAGCTGATGACTAGTAGTTTGTCATTGGGGGGGGGTTGCTACAATGGTTCTCATTGAAAAAACCCTCCATGCACATTTGGGAAATTAAAATCCTTGGAATGTGCAATCTCTTAGTTATCTAAAAATATGGTCTAGAACTATTTAGTCTACTTTTATCACATCTTTAAAAATAATAGATTTCTGTTCTCTTATGCTTTTACCTGGAGAATGCCAAACATACACTTAAGCATGAGTAACAGAGCCATGGCCAGTTCATGACCAAGGACTGAAGCCTTTCTCTGCCTGTCCGTCTGTATCTCCTTAGATTTGTGGTACTTCTCTCCTTGTTTTCTCCTTAGATAAATCTTGTGGTAATAAAGTCATCCCTCAGAGAGAAGCTGACTATATTTCTAAGAGAGACTACTGAGCCAGATAAATCAGAATTACTCTTCTATGCATACAACCTCTCCTTCCTCCTTCCTTGGCTCAACAGAGGGTTACTCTTCAGCAATGTCCTCTGACAGGCAATTTCCAATAAAGCATTTGCTGAGTGACGGTCCTGAGCTGCCACTGCTGCAACATGAGATGGTTCATCTTAGGATATTGTATGCACCCAGAACCCTCGATCTCTTTATGGAAATGTGTTTTCAGCTAACTGTTGAATTGGATATTGACATTGCATTGGTTGCAATTTTAGCTATAATTTCAATAGGATTTTGTGTTTTTGAAGTGGAAGAGGAATAGACATATTTATTCTTAAGTTTATATCATAGACTAAACCTGAGGAAATTAGTCAAGGAAAGTAAAAAAGAAACAGCAGTGGAGTAAAGAGCCCTAACAAAAATTGGATTACATAGCAACTAAAATAGAAGTGAAAAATTATGAAATTATAAACAAATAGATTACTAGAATATAACATAGAACATATTAAATAGATACATGTGCCTTTAAAAATTTTAAAGTATATTAAACAAGACATTTCATTTCTGTGAGAAAATATTGGACTGTTAACATTTTACCATTTCGCCAGGTTCTTCTTCATACAAGGATGGTTCCTTTGGAAGGGCTATAAGACGTCCCCAAACTGAAGGCTAGGGAGACAAAGTATACAGAGAGCACAGCACAGAGTCCTGCACAGGAAAGAATGACCTAGTGAGAGAATTCTAGAAATGGCTCTTCTAAGAGGCTCTTCTAAGTCTTTAGCAAAATTTTGATGAGTACATACACTTGAAGAGACAACAGAGGACCCGAGAAAGAGCACAAGGAAAGACTATAAAAAAACACATAGAAAAATTTCAAAATTCATGGTGTAGTCTAATAAGAGTTAGTTAGATACTCAGAAAGGTCTTGTTTCAGGTGTGAAAATTTAAAAGCAAGAGCCAAAAGAAAACCCATGCACTTTTCAAGAAACTTAACTGTATTCCCAAATAAAGCTGCTCAAGAATATTTATAGGAATATAAAAAATACTCAGTATGCAGCAAAATATGATTCATAATACATGGTATCTAATACAATATCATTAGAAAATACAATACACAACAAAGGAAAAAGTAGATCAAGCCAGTACTAAAACAGATGTCAAAATTAGCACACAAAGATATCAAATAGTTGTTTTACTATATTTCACTTTTTCATAATGTTAAAACATGGAAGATATGAGAGCCAAACTTCTAGAAATGAGAACTAGAAGGTATGAGATGAAAAATACTGTAGTAGGATTAGATTAAATATTGCATATAAAAATCCTAGTAAATGTGAAGACAGTAATAAAAAAGTATATAAAATGAAACATGTAGAAAAAGGAACAAAACATTACCACAGATATCTAAATTAGGGGGAGGTGAGAGAATAGAGAAATTGAAAAATTTTGAACATTGATAAAATCTATAGGCTTGTACATCCAAAGGGACTAGCAAATTTGAAAAGCAGCATATGTAAAGAAAATCTAACCAAGAAAGGCAGTATACTAATTACTCAAAATTGTTAAAGAGAAAATGTTGAAAAGAGCTAGAAATGAAGACATGTAAATACAAAAGAATAAAAGACAAAATATTTTTTCCAGCAAAACCAAACAATGGAGGAACACCTCTAAAAAATGAAAAGAAAAAGAAGAACCCTGTCAACCTAGAATTCTATGTTTCTACAAATCAGCTACAAACATATTAAATATAGGTGTGATTTCAAGAATAGTGTGGGTAACATTTAAAACAACAAATTAAGTATTAATTTTCTGGTCTTCTAAACTTGGACGCAACCAAGAAAGAAAACAAAAGAAATAAGATCGATATTGAGCTTTATTATTGATAAAATTGACCAGAGAATAGGAGAATGGCTTACTAGAGCAATTACCAAATTGGTTAAATAATAATCCTGATCCTCCAGATGAGACAATTTGCTGCTGAGGTAACAGGACCATCTTGCCTTGGGAAGTGCCAAAGGGCTGTGTAGAGCAGAAGGGACGCTGTCTATAGGCAGATGGATCTGAAACAATAATGAAGTCCAGATGGGGCGCTTTGAATTAAATATTATCAATTCATTTTCCTGAAATCACCAATCAGATCTTATTCCTCCATGTAGAAGTGCTAGTGAGTGCACAATAAGAATCCAGGAGTTTTAATCATCTTTTTCTCTATGGAAAAGAGAATATTCATGAAATAAATACTCTCCCCAGTAACACTGAGTAAAAGATCATACAAAATTTAAAAATGTGTAGTGCAAATGAATTGTAGCCAAACCCCTCGGAGCCTTCATTTTGGACTTCTCAGAAGCAGACTGTGTGTCTTAGTTACTTTCTTATGACAGAGACAAATACCAGACATGTACAACTTAAAGGAGGAGAAGTTTATCGAGCTTATGATATTAGAGGAGGCAGTCCATAGCCACCTGCTCCAAGCAAGAAGGACACAGGGAAAGGGTTTGACAGAGGATAAGTGCTCATGCCATGGTGGCCAGGAAGTAGAGAAGGTGGGAGCTGAAGAGAGAGATGGACCCTTCTAGGGTCAGTGTCACCAGGGAACTGCTCCAACCAGGCCCCACATCCTAATAGCAAATCAACTATAACACCCCCATAATCCAACAACTTTCCAGAGGCCCAACTTTAAAGACATGAGGTTTAGGGAGAGGCAATTAGATCTAAACCGTGACCTCATGAGACTGTTACTTGAGTCTAAGTAGTCTGTGTAGGAAGTAGTATCAGTAAATACTAATGAGTCACTGGAACCATGAGACAGATAAGGAAGGAGATACGGTTGCTTTTCAACACACTTACATTATGGGTATCTAGCATTTAATTCCATGAGAGAACTTTGGGGAACAGTACAAAACACAAAGTTTGAGTCATCTTGCCTGAGGAGCAAGGGCCAGCGGTACTTTACCAAGGGTACTTACCCACTAGTCGTTGGCTGGATGTTTCTTTTGGGTAACAGCAAGGTTTTGGAACTTCAAAGCCTGGCTCTGTTGCAGGTGGAGTCCAAACCAGCAGCCATAGACAACTCTTAGGTTCAGGCTTAGAGGTTTTGGCACTTGGGGACTGAGTCAGTAAGCTGGAAATGGTGCTGTTGAAAGACTGGAAGCAAGTCCCTGATTTCTTAACCTGTATTAAGAAATATTCCAATATTCTATTTTTTTTCAAATGAGAGTTAATCTAACTCCAATCCCTGACTCATCTAAAATGTCAGGAAAGTTAACTCCACTCATTATTAATGTTCCTCTTGGTCTTGCAGGTTGAGAAAAGTTTGAATAAATTTATGAACAGAAAATTGTTTGGGGAAGCCCTGTTTATCATTCCACAGTTGTCTGAATCAGAATTTTTTTTTTTTTTGGTGGAACCAGGGATTGAACTCAGACCCTTGTGCTTGTCAGGGATGTACTTATTCTACTGAGCCATCTCCCCAGCCCCCTGAATCAGATTTTTTTTCAACTCTTTGGAAGTTTAAGTGTGATTTAGAATTCCAGAGCAAAGGATCTACCTCCCAGGCACATTTTGGTTTTACTTCTTCTCTGGGTCCACCTCAGAGTCCTAGAAGGAAGTTGGCTGTGGGTACTCATTTGTTACAGCCTGGCAGTTTGCATCCTGTCTTCTGCTTCTGGTTGGTGTAGCTACCCATCACAGTAATTCTAACAGCTCCTATCAGCCTCATCATTCATGTAATCCCCTAATTAGCTCTAGTCATGGCAAACCAAAGCCAGGGAGACTCCAGTCCTGCTTCAATCTCCTTCAAAGTAAAGACTAATGAAAGTTTATCTACATAGTTATGTTGAAGGCAGAAAAGAATATTGGAGGGACAAAACCTAAATTGATTAGCCAACATGATTCTGCTGCATTAAGATCAGAATGATCTAACACATTTCAGCTTTCATGGTATGAATTTTCATGATGATGCTGGTGTCTTCTGTAGCACCCCTAGAATATCACCCTCTGGCTGAGCAAACCTTTCTTAGACTTTTTTTTTTTTTTTTTTGGCGGAACCAGGGATTGAACTCAGAACCTTGCACTTTCCAGGGAAGTGCTTATTCCAATGAGTCATTTCCCTGGCTCCAACCTTTCTTAAACTTAATACGAAATTTCATGACACCTGGTAGCAAAGCAAAGGAGAGAGTCTTAGCACATAAACAGAATCTTACCGAGAACCAAGATATATCCGTATAATTAAAAATAAGCTTGTATTAATTAGTGTGAAAATAAGACTCGATTATCCAGTCTGACTTGAATTTTTAATCTTTTGCCTTCATCTCTTAGAATGCTGGGATGACAGGCATGCACTCTCACAGCTTTAAATTGAACTTTTTTTCAGGCTATAGTTCTATAAGTTTAAACAGATATAGATTCATGTGCAAACCATAATTTGGAGCTAAAGCTGCTCGAAATCCCTCATGTTGTCCATTTGTATTCTTATTCTCTCCTAACCACTGAAGTGTTTTCCTTAACTATAGTTTTGTCCTATCTAGAATGTGGAATGATACAGTATATAAATTTCTGAGGCTGGTTGTTTTCCTTTGTCATAATGCCTTAGAGACTTGATAGGCTTCTGCCACTGATCTAGGGCACATGTTTTTGTTGTTTTCTTGTTGTAGACTGATGTATTTGTGTTACAAGAAATATAGGAAAAGTGAGCCTGGCTGAAGGGCATTTCATGAGTACCCCTTTTTTCTCTCACTCAGCCCGCACAATAGAGAAAGTTTTCTCAGTTTCCACCTTGGTTGTCAGGATCTGGTGGGCTGTGCAGAGTTAAACCTTAAAAGACGGTTTGTGGACCCCAGGGACGTCTCGTTCTCTGCCTAGACTGCAGCTAGGCCTTAGCAACTCTTTAAAATTTTAGCTATACTCACACTGCTGTGGCGTGGGCGTACTTTGTCCTTCGGGACTCATATGCCAAGCTTGGTCCTCTGTGTAATGATGTGAGAGGTGGTGGTGCCTGAAGAAGTGTGTGGAGAGGGAGGTCACTGGGTCACTGGGCGTCTTCTCTCAGTGGCAATTCTCCTTGGACCCTGGATTAGTTCTCATAGGAGGACGGTTTTGAAAGCCCGTGAATGGCCCCACACAGCCTATTTGGCTTCCTGTCTAGAGTGATGTTCTTTCTCTCCCATCTGTTCTGTGTTCCTGCCACTGTGATGGCATCTGCCTCAAGGTCCTCCCCAAAGCTGATCCAGTATTGGCGCTATGTCCTTAATCGTGAGCTCACTAGACCTCTTTTCTTTATAAAGGTAGCCTACCTCCATTATTTTGTGATAGTAAACAGAAAACGTTCATTTGTTATCTCCCCCTGCCTTTGGTTATTTTAATGTTTTTGCCTATATATTTTTCCTTTGCTTGCTTGACAGATTATGTGCATGGTTTAGATCTAATTACTCCCCTAGAAGCTCCTGATCTCAGAGACAGGGTTTTGGAAAGTGATTGAATTATGGGAGTGATACAGCTGAATTACTGTTAAGAGCTGGGGTTTGGTGGGGCAGGGAAGGTAGCGGTGGGCGTGGCCTTCAGGGAGCCAGCTCCTTTCTCAGGTCTTCTTGTCTCACTCTGCTTCCTGGCTGCCATATGGGAATAGATTTTCCTCTGCCCTGTCCCTCTTCCATGCTGTTTCTGCTTTGGAGTCCAGCCAGGAAACGTGAGCCAAAACAAATCTCTCCCTCTTTAAGTTGTGGGTGTCGGGTGTTTTTCCCAGTGACGTGGAAGAAAGTGACTAAGACATGTTTTTGTGTCTTGTTCGTTACATCTTTATTTTTGCTAGTCATGTGTTGCTGGCGCTCAGGCACAGTGCAGCTTCTCCATGAAGATTCCTGGCACGCACCCAAGAAGCTTAGTCCCTGGTGGCGCGGAGGTCCCTGCTGCACAGCTGTGAGGGGAAGAAGAGATGTCGACTGTTTTCTCATGCACAGCCGGGGAAGTGCAGACGAGCAGTCACACTATGGGGCCTTGCAGAAGGAAGGTGAAAGCCTCCTGTGGCCCCGTTCTGCCTGCACTCTTACAGTGGGAGCCTCACTTTGTGAGAGACGCAAGCGCGTGTACACACACACACACACACATACACACACACACACACACACACATCGAGCCCGTCTCATCACAATTTGCAATTTCAGATTTATTTTCCTGCTATCTCTCAGCAAAGTAAGGAACAGAAATGAATTATCCTGCTCCTTTTCAAGATAGAAAATATCTCACTGATTTTTTTTCTAACTGCAAAAGGAATGTAGGATCACTGCAAAAACGATTCCAGCTAAGTACACAAAAAATGTGGTAAAATCAGTTCTCTTTCTCTTCCCCTATTCCCAGTCAGAGCACTGCGGAGCACATTTTGGTGTGCAGTCTCCTAGTTGGTCTCTATTTATATTTAAAGAGAATATGTGTTTTCGTTTTTAAAAAGATAGGCTAATATACTTGAGGGGTCGTTTTGAAGAAATGGATTAGTGGAGATTGCTTGCTCTCCTCTCGACAGCCCAGGGCTTGCTGCTGTGATGGTGAGGCAAGACGCACAGAGCCAGAAAGAAGCTGCAGCAGCTTCTTTTTAAGGAGAGAGTGTGCACGGAGGCAAGAGAAGTGGTACATGGAACTGTGACTTGAGGGCTCTCTGGCATTCCAAAGCACAGGGTTCTGTGGCAGCAGGGAGCAACTCACAGGGCCTGCCCAGAGTGCAGAAAGACTGGCACATTCTCCGGCCAGGCATGTCCCTTTGCTTCAGCTGGCTCTTTCCTTGTTATGCCCTATCCCATGGACGTGCGCAGGCCCTGGCTGTCACATCACGTGAGGAGAAGCACGGCTCTCTCCAGCTATCTTATCGGTAAAATGTCGTTTGCTCCTGTTTCCCTTTCAGTGGCTTTGGCTCCGGGGATTGTAGAATGCTAGCCTTCACTTCAGTCTGTAAACACAGGGCTCCTTAGGGATCCCTCATGTCAGCAGCATATATACACGTGGCAGGTGTGTCCGGATAAGGAGGGCGCAGGTAGCGCTGTCAAGTGCCAGTCTTCTAAATTCAGCAATTCTGATTTTAACAGAAAATTTCAGGGGAGGAGTGGGTTTCTGCTTCTCTACACTTTCAAAAGCATGCACAGCCCTACTAGATATCAGTGAAGGTGAAAAGTCACACGAATCTAAAACATGAGATTTGATGTGAGTCGAGATCGCTTCCTAAAGTGAATCTCTGGTCAGAGTTTTCAATGTTAACGCTCAGGGATCAGCTTGATTAGGGTTGCAGATCATGAATAATTCCTGAATAGAGCCCAAGTTACAAAAAAGAAACAAAGATATTACCTCACCTTGGAAGAAAAGAAAAACGATGGTAATAATCAAGAGGGACACATCCCCACCCCATTTATCTTCATGGTGATTTGCATTGCGGACCACTCAATTACTTGGATTCTTTAATGTGACTAATAATTATGGTGCTGCCTCTGTGTTGGGCGTGGCTGGATCACTGGCCTTCCATCTGGTGAGCTTCACTCTGAGCCGGGGTTCCTGCTGACTGGACCGCAAAAGAAAGAAGTCTCCCCAAAGGAGATTAATCCTGCCATCAGCTGTGAGAGAAAGGGCTGCAGACCCCATGTAGACTTGCTCAGCGTGGGCTGACTTTATGAAGCCATCGACCAAGGCCAGAAAAGGGAACACGGCCTCTCCTGCTTCTAAAAGAACACTGTACCAAGCATGGATTCGCGGTCAAGGACCGCAGATTCTGGGTGGAATGCACCTTGCTCTAGGTGCCATGGAGCACGTTGTTACATTTCATCCCATTCAGCTGGAGTGCCGGTCAGTCAGGGAAATTCAAGGTGGGAAAGTCGCAATAATCCCACATTTTTCTCATGTCCTATAGTTAGTTTAGCATGGGATCACCTGTTTATTTAAGGAATGTGTAATTTTGTGCCAGAGCATGAGCTAGGATCTAAGAGAAGAGAGGTAAGACTACACCACACAGTTGGTGCCCTGAGAATGCTGGGGGTGGCAGGTTGGGGTGGAGAGGGCAGGCTGGGAAGCCAAGAGTTCTAGTGGGTAATGAGAACTCTGATTAGAGGAGCTAAACTGGTCCTAGATCAGCTTCAGGAAAGGTAAGCCAGACTTCCCAAAGGAGGGGAAGTCTCTGAGGATCCACTTACTTGTCATTTATTGATGTATTTTACAAATATTACAGAAGGCTAATTTCACTCATTGCTAGGTACTGCGGGCTGCATGGTTCCCTGGCTCTCCAACAAAGTTGCAGGTCCTGGGCCTGTGAATATTATTATGTCACAAAAAAAATGGGATTAAGTTAAGGCTCTTCAGAGGAAGCATTTATCCTGGATTATCTGGTGCCCCTAAATATAATCCAATGTATTCTTATAAGAGAGGCAGACGGAGTTTTGAGACAGACACACTAAAGAGGAGGCGATGTGAAGACGGAGGCAGAGACTGTGCATTTTGGTCAAATGTTCCTTCTGCCTTGTTGTGACTGTCAGCTCATTCTTATGGGTGGGTGGCTTAGACTCGTGAGAATGAGGAAATTCTCTAAGTCTGGGTTAAGAAGAAGGGCTGGATTGGAGGGGGTGTTGGATAGGTTGGGTGAGTTTATGCTGTGGCCACTAAGTGACCTTGAGATTCCAAGGAGTCATTCTTGCACACGTTGTATTTGCACAGTGAATCAAAGTGGTGGTAGTGGTTGGGGGAACTCTGTTTGTTGCTGTCACTCAGCCTGGAAGGTGGGAAAGCTGCTGGCTACCGAGGCAGCGC
Organism: Ctenomys sociabilis; assembly: GCA_004027165.1. Classification (NCBI taxonomy): domain Eukaryota; kingdom Metazoa; phylum Chordata; class Mammalia; order Rodentia; family Ctenomyidae; genus Ctenomys; species Ctenomys sociabilis. The sequence goes on from PVKA01031239.1 coordinate 18,213, forward strand.
AGGAGGGCTGGGAGTCTTCTTGTTGGCTTCCCACCATCTGTACCATGCAATGACGTCCGGCACCTTTCCTTCTTAGTGTGTTAGCACAGGTGTGTTAGCACAGGGCTGTGTCTAGCTGCAAATGGCTGGGAGGTGCTGAGGAATGAACAGAACATTTAGTCAGTGCCACTGACTTCCAGAGGATACCATGGTTGCGGACTGGCTGTGAAGAGCACCCGAACCTGAGGCACTTGGAGGGGTTGGTGGCTGCCCCAGATTTCTCTCCTGGTTCTATGGTCTAGAGGGCAGGCAGCTGCCTTTCCCTGTGCAGCCTATGGACTGTTTCCTACATTGCCTGGACTTAGGGAGGGGCAGCTTTTTTGGCTTGACAGATTACCACTGCTGGGATTATGCTGCTTCGGGGCATTTGAAAGAACAAAGAATCTGCAGGCACACTGTAAAAGATAACTAGGCAACTTGCTGTGTTGAGCTAAAGTGAGGCTCAGCAGCGAGAGGGGGAGAGGGGGAAAGGGAGGGCCCTGGAAGGCCATGGCAAGGCTGCCTGGGAAGCGAGTCCTGGGTGACTCTTGGTCAGGATCAGATCTGCAGGGGCCAGTGGCGGAGCTGCGCTTCCTCCAGCATCTTCTGTGCCCTCCTCTATGTTCTCCTGGGAGGCCTGGCTGGAGACCCATTAGGGGTGTCTGGGATTCTGCTGAGCACTCTGGATGTAAAAGGGGCCTAGAGCCATGGCCACTCAGTGCAGGTAGCACTGGGGCAAATGGGCTCGGGGGCACAGGTCCTCCAGCTTCATGGTTCCAGGGCAAAACTGCAGCAGGCAGGGGGCAGGCCGGGCTGACAGTCATCTTCTGTGAATGCTTCATTCAAAGGAGCACATTATCCACCTATGGGGATAGGAGAGTATCCCGACAGCTGTTAGGGCTCCAATGCAAAGGTGTTAGTGCGAGGAGCAAGTCAGCCTGTGAGATGTGCAGAGTGCTGGCCTTGTGTCTCTGTCAGCCAGCAACACACATCATGTGTCCTGTGGTGCCACCTCTCTGGGGTGATTTCTGCAGGTGTCTGAAGCTGCGGTTCTCTGTGCAGTGCCTGTTCCCTCTTCTGTGGTGCCCTTTAGGATATTCCTGGGGCCTGGCTGCGAGGCCACCAGTGTCCTTACTCTGAAAGGACTGTGGCCATGCGTGCTCTGTCTGCTGCAGACTGAGGGAGGAGCGGACACACACACAGCCCATGTCTGGGGTCTCATTGGTATAGTCCAGCAGGCCTCCCGATACAGACAGTCCCAGTAACATTCCTAAATGTGAAAGGAAATATTTAATTTTCTAAAATGTGTGAAAAACCCTAAATGGATGAAGCATGTACAAAAAGCCCCTGACTTACAGAATTCTGTTCTGGGAGGATGTTTCTAAGTTGTATTCATTCCTAAGCCTGAAAAAGCAAGGCTTGTATACCTTTGACACAAACATATAATGTAAAAAATTAAAAAAACCAAACACACATACACATATAAAGTATTTTTATAGTTACCTTAAAATGTTGGTACAGTACAATAGTAAATCAACTGGTTTTGCTTTTACAGTTGCCTTAATATGATATGGCACACACACAGGCTACTTTTCATGATTTGTTCACATCTACTGAAGTTCCTAATGCCTGGATGGGTCCTTTCCTACATGTGAAAGTTAGCAACTGGAATGTTTGTAAAGCAGGGACTCACTATACATGAAATTGAACACTTGCACATCATGGGACATGTTTGATTTGCCCTGGGAGAAGAACAGCTGCGAAGTCCCTGTCATCCTGTGCAGAGCTGTGGTTTTCCTGTCTCCATGTCCCTTGTGCCGGTGGTATCCTGTTAGTGTGGTGTCCACTGCACGTGGGGGTGAGGGCAAGGGTGGCTCTCAGATTCAGATGTGGAAGCTCAGGTTTGCATCTCTGGTTCTGCCCCAAGATGCTGGGGGATGTCCGGGATGAGCCCGCGACACAGCACTCCTTACAGCCCTCTCACTAGGAAGTGAGCTACCTGGTCTGTAGATTTTCTAGAGTACGGGGTCTCTGAGGTCACCCCAGGTGGGTCTGGGCCCTTCAGACTGATGACTGTGTTCTCTTTCTTCCTCAGCGATGCACATTCACAGTTACAAACTCTGTCTGGGCTTTGACTGATGTTTTTTGTAGTGGCAGTTCCTGTGTGAGCAGGGCAGGGGGCACAGGAGCTTAAATTATAACAAGAATGTGTATAAGGAAGTGGGAAAATCCGAAAGTCCTACGTATGGAGAAAGGACCAATGATGGTGCCCCCCCCCCACAAATGTCCCCTCAACGCTCAGCAGAGTGCTTTGATGTCCCTTTCCTGGTAGCTCCATCAGGCCAGCTATGTAGGAGACAACCCCACAATCTGATTTCTCAACATCCCCAACATCTCACAAAGTATGAATCAAGGCAAGAAACCCTTTCTTAATACCAGTTTTGAGTATCAGTTCTGGGTAGATATGAAAATCTTTATTTTTTTAAATTTAGACAAAATCTTGGAATCAAAGAAGCAAGAGGAAAATTATTAGGAAAAAAAATCAGTGTTATTTTGTACCTTCTATTTGGATTTTGTTTCATATTCTGGTCCATGCTGGTAAGTTTAATTTTGGTATAACCCACATCAAATTGAAAACTAGAAATTCCACACAATGAAAATAAGAAGAAAACTTGCAATCTTTCTATAGGCCCTTTCCTGATGTAGTACCTGGTTTGCTTCTGCATGGAAGCCTCTTACTAATGGTAAGAAATCCAGTCTTGGTGAACTGGATTCTGGTTTTAAGAAAACATCACTGGTGATTTTTCCCTGTGGCAAAGGAGGCCCTGTTGAATTCCAGAGTCTGGAATTTTCAGATCTGGAAGACATCCTTGAATGCTTATATACCCGAGAGAAGAGCTGGGACACCCGAGTGAGGCCAAGTGAAATATTTTCAAGTAGGGGATTAAATGGTTTTCAGAGCTCAAGGAAATTGCCACCTTCTCTCACCGCCTGCAGGGGAGCACAGCGAAGATCTGGGATTAAGCTTTACCAGTATGTACAGGAAGGCTGTCTCTGCAAAAGAACTTTCATTCCAGTTCTATTCAGGGCTCCATTTTGATCAGGCTGGGGTATGTACCCTCCTAGAGAGCAGGTGTGTGATTGCTCTGAAGATTTTGTGTTCCTTCTAGCACCCAGGTAGGGTGTTATATGTGAAAGGGACTTCTGGACTTCTCCAATTTCTAAAGCCTCCAGTGGAAAACCGGAGGATTTGTACTTAGCCTAACTCTAATTGGGCCCACACTTCTGGAGCTTTCATAATGTGTTGCTCATACTTTGCCTGTTGCTACTAACTGATAGGTGGGCCAATTAAAATGAGGGAAGTTAGGCAATTTATGAAGCTCACATGGTTTGTAAGGGATGGAGATGCTATGGACATCAGATACGCTCAGTTGCTGCTCTGTAACACATGGAGCCTGCCAGGCCAAAGCCAGTATTGTTTTGAATCTCTTCAAAAGCTAAGATAAGAATAGAAATAGAGATCAAGAGGGATGAGGAACTAGGCTCACAGTACAATAGATGATAATGCAAGGTCTCTTCAGAAAAAAGTAAAGGTCTGAGACATCAAAGTTTTGTACATTTTCCAAAAATATAGTTGAAAAGTAATAATATAGTCTCCTGGGTATTACCCACCACTTTAATAAAAGTATTTGTCATGTAACTGAAATTTCTGTTTCTCTTTTCCCTGAGACGTGAAGCTTCATCTTGACACCATCTTTGACAGTATCTGCTTTACTTGTGCTTTGCCTGGCAGGAGTTAAGGTATAAAGGAATTCCCGGCAAGTACACAATTTTTTTTTTTTTTTTGAATTTCTGGTATCAGTTAATTGTGTTCCACATGGACTGATGACAAGAGGATGTGCAGTTGAATTCAGGTACTCTTCTCCACTTAGTAGTCAAGTTTCTAGTTTCTCTTTAAAATGTGTTTCATTTATGACACCTTCACACAATTTTAGTGTTTCTAGGCCTCTCAAAAGCTCACTGTCTCAAAAGTTACCTTTCTTTTTGCTGGGACAAAATACCCAACATCCAAAATTAAGGAAGGAAAGGTTTATTTGGATCACAATTTGTGGAGGTTTCAGTCCATACTCCACTGGCTCCAAGGCAGCCTGGTACATGGCAGAGGGCAGCAGTTTAGGGTCGTGGAAAACAGCAAAGCAAAGGGAGGAGCAGCAGCTGCAGCTTCTAGACAGCCTCTCCCCCCTCCTTCCTTCCACGCTGACTGGGAAGATCTGAGCTCCTCTGAGGAAGCAGCGTGCAGAATCCTTCCTCAGCTGCCTTTTATATGCTTTTTGTGCTGAGTCCTTCTAGGGTGGGTCCCGTGCCCTAGGGAGGGGTCTCCACATCCCGGGGAGGGTCATCCGTACCATGGATAAGCCGGTCAGGCCATCTTCTAACTTCGCAAGTTGACACAATGTATCAGCCACCACACTTACATTGTGAGAGAGGAAAGATGGATGTGATAAGTCAGTAATTTCTTAAATCCGATAATCTTGTTTTCACTTTGTGAATATCACAGTTGTGGATATCACAATTTTCTGAATTATGAGAAAGCTGGCAGGAACAGAGCTCCAGATGTGAGATTTGATTCTAGGCTTTATCTGCTCTTGAGGGCAGTAAGCAAGGTAAGGGAGGTCCTGCGCTCTTTGAAAATAAACTTCAGTGTAGGCCAGAGCAGGGAAATGAACCACTGCGACTTCCACAGCCAACAGAGGGATTCACTGCACACCTGCTACTAATACTGCAACCTGCTTTCTGATGCACATAATCAAGTCTCCACCAGGCTTATGAGCAGAATCAGGAGCGTGTATAGATAGAAATTCCCTTAGTTGGGATGATCACCCCAGGGAAAGAAAAGAAACAATAAACATTAAGAGCATGAAAAATAACTCAGTAAGCATTCCTATTGAATATCAACATTTATATAAAAAAGAAAGTCATGAAAAAAGAAATAAGAGCAATAGAGATTCTTAGACAATAAAATACAAATGAAAGTGCTTAAATATTTTATTCTATAATAAAATATTTGTGATATGGGGATTGAACTTGGCCTTTGCATTGAACTCTGTCTCCAGGCTCCTATCCAGCCTTATTTTATTTTGAGATAGGGTTTCACTAAGTTGTGGGTTTGCCCAGGTTGGGCTGGAATTTCTGATCTTCCTTTCAAGAGCCTCCAGGAGTTCTGGGAATACAGGGCTGTGTTACCATGCCTACAAAAGATATTTTATTTTTTTTAATGCATGGATCAACTTTGCTACAATTTAGTAGCAGATCACAGTGGCTACCATACCCAGACAGAGGCAGTCCCATTAGGTTTCAGTACTTTAGTTTAGTGATTACTAAACAAACACTAAAATGATCCACTTTCTTCTTAGAGCCCTTACCAACACAGTGTTATTTCCTATGATGAAAAGTGCTATTTTTTAGAATTAGGACATTCCAAAAATGGTTCTTCAGAGGCCTAAAACCTTGGGTTTAATTTTTTTTTCTTATTTTATTTTTCCAAAATTATTTTGATCTTATTTATAGCTTAAATATTTCTGTAAGTTAGCTTTTGTTGAAATACTTACTAATTCACATAAGTTATTTTATTTATCAGTTATATTTTTAGTCATGGTAGGGGTAGGGATATAGCCCAGTGGTATAAGTACCTGCCTGGAAAGTGCAAGGTGCTGAGTTCGATTCCCAGTCCAAAAAAGACAACACATTTTATGCTATAGAAAAAATATGCTCTTTATGTTTTTCGAGCTGACTTGTCAGGAAGCAGAAGTGTTCTGGAACTAGATCCTGCAAACATTAAGAAATCTTCAGGGCAAGGAAATATTATGCGTATTCCATAATTCAATATATAGAATGAAACAACAGTCTTGATGTATTTGCTAGTTTGAACACAAAGGAAATTTGATTCTGACCAAGAAACCATTGCCAAAAGAATTATGGTTCAAGTAGCAGGTCCATTTTTCACTTTAAGGAATAAGATAAGTTAAAACACAAAAAAGATTACAGCTTTCATTTTATACAATTTCACTTACAACCCCAAACCTATCATTTTTAATATTTTTTATTTGCCAATTTAAAAACAAATAGCATGGAATCTACGATGAAGGAGCTTCAGGGTAAAGGAGAGACAGGGACATGATTACCCTGTTTGGAATTGCAGACAATATTAAAAAAGCCAGAAAGGTCTGGAGGGATGACTTGCCAGTGGAACATCAATCAGAAATGCAGCCCTGTTACTCAGACTGTGAGTGCTGTGTGAAGATGAAGAGGTGTAGATGGTGAGAGCCAAGGGTTCTTTTCTTTCTCTCTGTCATGTTCTAAAGCACTATTTTCATCTATTTAATGGAACATCAAGATCTTTGGGGAGGCCTCTACAAAGATCAACATAATCTGAGAGTACATGAAATAATCATTCACTGTCTCAAAATATAATTAGAAAAAGCTAAATGTAAAAGCAAATGAACAAATCAAAGAAGCATTAGAATAATTGTATTTATTTGATATGAACAAAGAATGACTAGTTTATTAACTACACGCCAACCTATAGGTGTGCCTGTAAGCTTTGTGAGGTAGCCAGTTTTTCTCTGCTGTGAGAACTACAGGATCTGAACTAATTGTAGCAAGATAGATCCAGGTATAGAAAATCACTTTCTTGTACGCATGGGAAGATTATGAAATTTTATCAAGCTAGGGGATAGGAGGAGAAGCGAGAAAGAAAGGCAGAGAATTGTTGATATCTGGATATGTTTGAGATCATTTCTTTGCAATGAAAACAATCCTAGAGTCTAAAATAGAAGACTGTTGCATTTTAGTAGAGAATCTATTTTTTTAACTGACATTTCCAATTTATTTTTTAAAGAGAATTAAAAATAGTTTAAAAAGCACATTAAAATGATACAGAATTTCACAAAACAAAACGACAGGAATTAAAAAAAATAGTTATCTTGCATACTGTTATCTTCAAATTAGTTGTTCAGGTTATCAGATACAAGCATGCAAAACTGTTCAGTTTTTAATTTATAAAAAATAAAAAAGGAGAGAGAAAACAATTAAGTAGTGATTGCTCCTTTTCTATAGAGCAGCAGAAATCAGCAGTACTCTAGCAACCCTCTGGGGAAACTGACTTGAGGGTGATGGTTTGGAGAAGGCTCTTCATGGGGTCCTGTGTGTGCACAGCAATACGTTAGGTTCTCTTGTAGCACGGAGAAGCCACGGTGGAAGAGAGAGCTGTTAAAGGGATGGCAGAGGGAAGGTGTGGAACAGGAAGATGCAGAGTGGCATGGGGCCTGGCTTTTCTGGGGCGTGGAGCAAGGCGATGCTGAGGGATGACTTGCCCAGCGTGGCACCTCTCTCCACACTGTAGTCACAGCTAGGAAAGAAAACCCTGCCAAGGGCCAGGACTGATGTCCACATTAGCATTCCCAGCACAAAGGACCGAGGATGGCAGAGTGAATGTAGAACTTGTAAATAGAAAGAGCTGTGGTTTGCTGTTTAGTGTGACAATATCCAACAGAGAGAGCAAGAAAAGCAAGGGCAACACACACATGCAACTTAAAATTTTCTAGTGTCCACCTTACAAGAGTAAAAAAGAAGTAAGGGAAATTAACTTTGGTCATGTATTTTATTTAACAACATATCCTCAAAATCATTTCAATGCACACTCGGCCTACCAGTTATTAGAGGGATATCTTTACTTCTTTTTCCTATACTAAATCTTTAAACTGCAATGTGAATTTTACTTCATGGCTTCTCCACTTCACAGTAGCTTCCCCTCAAGATTTTAATTCCACTTCAACCCCCCTTGGCTTGTAGACACTATATTGAAGAATGCATCTTTGTAGTTGACTATACTTACACTTTAATGTGTATAAATACTTTCTCTCAAAAGTGAATTTGTGTCCTAACAAAAACCAGCTAACACGCTCATTGTATAAAAGGACTATCTCTGTTTAACTATTTAAAAATTCTTTTTTTTTTTTTTTTTTTTTTTTTTTAGATTCACTAAATTTATTTTAAAAATCATAAAACGTTTCTTACAAAAGAGCATTACATTCTGCACACTGCTCTGAACAGATGCCAGGGACATGTGGACTATTGTTACTTTCCTCCCTGTCCCACCCCCCAAATGTTTAGTGACCACACAAAGCAAGGTGTTCACAATAATTACGTGGGGGGAAATGTTTTTAAACCAC
>PVKA01031240.1:8894-26547 GCA_004027165.1 Ctenomys sociabilis
TTTTTTTTTTTTTTTTTTTTTTTTTTTTTTTTTTTTTTTTTTTTTTTTTTTTTTTTTTTTTTTTTTTTTTTTTTTTTTTTTTTTTTTTTTTTTTTTTTTTTTTTTTTTTTTTTTTTTTTTTTTTTTGTATTTTAGGAAAGGGTCTACAGGGTATTCAGGGTCATGGTGATTTGCCTATTTACAGCCTCCCAAGTCCTGGCATTACAGACATGTACCACCACGCCCAGTCTCAATTGCTGTCTCAGTGCACCTTGGGAGCAGGGATCCAACCTCCCCAACAACGTCCATGCCCCCCCTCCATTCACTGCGCTATTTGGCTGGCCCCTTTTTTGTCTTTTTAAGACAGGGTTTTGCTCTGCAGTTTAAGCTTGCCTTGAACTCATTTTGTAGCCCAGGACGGCCTCAAACTCACAGTGATCCTTCTGCCTCAGCCTCCCGAGTACTGTAATCACAGACATGAACTACCATGCCTGGCTAATCTTTATTTTGAGACAGGGTCTTGCTACATTTCCCAGACAGGACTAGAATTTGTAATGCCCCTGCTTCAGCTTCCATGAGGGCTGAGATGACAAGAATGCACAACTGTGTTTGGCCTAGATTCTCCTTGGTTTCAACGATGGTGAAAATTTTGAGATAATTTGTGGACCGTTTATTAAGTAAGATTTGCCTGATGTTTCACTCATGATAAAACTGTGTGTGTGTTTTCTGCAGAAGACCACAATGGGAAAGTACCATTCTCATCATATCAGACCCAGGGCAAAAATTGTCAACATGATCTGCCGCTGATGTTGACTTTAATCACTTGGCAGAGTTACTGTTCAAGCTTTTCCACTACCCAGAAACTTCTTTCTTTGCTACCTTTTCATACTCTAGTTTTTGAAAGTCTTTATGCACATCCTGGAGTTCTAAACTAGAAAGTTGCCTACCACCTTTCTAAAGGCAAAATATCTATATGAATTATTTTGAACTCTTCAGCCTAAGAGATGTGTCTATTTTCCCTTATTTACTATTCAATAATTGATTTGCATTAGCACAAACTTGTGGACATTTATTTTGTAATGTTGGGTTATAATTCATTATTTATTTATTTATTACTCAAATCTCTTCATTCCTTCATGGGAAGCTCTTCAGGCTCGCTCCAGTACCTTTGGTACACTTACCTTTGGCATGCTCCATTTTGTGGATTCTGTGATTTTTTTAGCTCTTTCTTTCCTGCATTGTGAGTTGTTCCAAACTCATATATTTCTTGCCAATTTCTACAAGAAGGCCTGATTCCTTTCACTGGAGAATACTAGAAATCAAGATCTCGCTGCTAGGTATGCTTACTGCCAGTGGGGTAGAAAAAGATTCTAATACATCATTGCAAACTTGTGTTGTAAAACAGTAGTTGATGTTCATCACACATGGTGGGAAAAAGTAGATCATAAAGCAGTGGGATCCTATAGATTCTTTCATATACGTAGATGAAAATACACTAAGATAGTCAAGCATCACATAGCAATGTGGCTTAGAATTGTCAGGTGATTTCTGTCACTGTATGAACATCATAGATTGTCCTTTCACACACCTAGATGGAATAGCGTGCTACAGATCCAGGACGTATGAGACGAGCGTTTATATATGAGGTCTAGTATTGGCTGAAACATGTGTTATGCAGCACATGAACACTAACACCAGTTTGCATATTCAATGATAGTATTTTTACTTTCTCGTTTTGTATAACTACCAAGGTGTATCTACGCATGATTGATGCAAAGAGTTACCTACAGACATAGCTGAGATTAGGGTCTGATATTACAAAATTCTACTCCAGCCTTTTCCTCACAGCTCTGGGCCCACTATCCAGCAGGCCCAAAGAATAGCTGAAGAAATTTGAGGAGATAGAAATACAATGAAGGAGGTGCTATTTTCTCCTAATATGTAGAGTTGGATTAAAACATTGGATAGCATGTATCTCTGAAAAGATTACAGTATAATCTTTTCTCCAAAAATATGTCAAGTCTGCTTCTGTTACCATATATAATTAAATACCTAGGACTGGATAACTTTATAAAGAAAAGAAGTGTATTCAGTCCACCATTCTGGAGGCTCCAGAATATGGCACTGGCATCAGCTTGGCTCCAGAAGGCCCCTTGGTGGGTGAGCCCACAATGACAGGAACATTTGGAGGAGCAAGAGGTCACATCACCAGACAGGAGCCACAGAGCAGAAGTCAGATTCTCACAACTTGCTCTGAAAAGACCTAAATCACAGTCTCAAGAGAACAGCCCTAATCCCCATAGGGCCTGTCTCAATCACCTAAAGGCCTCTATCTAACTCCAATGCTTAAAGGTCCCATCACCTCTATACAGCTACACTGAGGCCCAACACACCAAATTATGAACGCTTGTTGCAAAAGCTACTGTCTTCATCACTGTTTTTTGTGGATGAAATACTCCATGCATATAACTTATGGAAAGATTTAATCTGCCTTCCAGTTTGGAAGGTTTCAGTTGTGGTCCTTTATTGGCTGAAAAGCTTCTGTTGGCTCCAAGGCAGTACAGCAGAAAGGGGTACTGGGGGTGAGTAGCTCCTGGCACGGTGTCCAGGAGGCAGGGACTAAGGGCAAGAGCAAGAAGAGATAAATCGTTCCAGGCCACACACCCAGCTCCACCTCCCAACATTATGTTTAACTCTAAACTCATCAGCAGAGTAATCCACCAGCCAGTATCATACCTAGGGGCCAGTCACCTTCCAAAAGCCCCACCAATGAGCACATGAGGTTTTGGGTAACATCTAGAGATAAACCATAACAGCTCCATTCGCATAACTATACAACATTGCTCACAATTTTGTGTACTGATGCATTCATCTTGTAGTTAATGAGGGTGTTGTGGACCAGGTTACCCCCGTATTATACTGAGTTTGGAACTTGACTGACCAGAAATACCTAAGTTGGTTTCTCCCCTCATCACATACTTAGGTAGGGTGAGTAGAATGGCTAGAAGCTGCCTGAACCTCTTTCCATGTGCTTTCTCATAATTCAGTAGCTTCCCTGGATCTCTATGATAGCAGTTGGTTTTGTTAGTGATAACTTCTTCTTTAGCAATATATATCTTAGATACATATGTGCTATTTCATTTATTTTTCAAAAGAGTCATTAGAACAGACATTATTCCATTTTACACTAACTATTGTGAGGTTTAGAACAAACCAATGGCACGTCCAAGTTCAGCAACTAAGTGGTATAAACCACTCAGTAGTAAGACATAGGGAGTTGGAGCTCTAATCCAGATCCATACTACTCAAGAAGGACTAAAAATATCTCAATACTGTTGGTCAGTGGTTGTTATGGCTTGTGTCCAGATGCTCCCCCCACCCCACCCGAAGCCTTATGCTGTCCTCAGTAGGGTTTTTAGATGTAGTTAGATCTAAGGTGTTTGATACTAGGATTAAGGGTGTGTGGTACTAAATTAGCCACTGACTGGAATTAGTATAGTTCTGAGTGAGGCTGGATAAATCTACTACTAATATAAGTCCCACCTTGGCAGTGGGTGTCATCATCCAAAAGGCTCTTGGCCTGGACAGGATAAAAAGAAAGGCACATTTGCTGCTGCTACTCTTTGTTGTCTCCTGCCTGCCCTGTCATGAACTGTTTCTCTTTGTGATGCTTCTAAGCACCCTGCTGTGGAGCTGGCTGATTATGAACCAAAGCTTTTACAGATTGTGAGCTGAAATATGCTTCTCCTCCTTAACTTGTAGCTGTTGAGTATTTTGTCTCAGCAATGAAAAAATAACCAAGACAGTGGTCTAAAGCAGCACTGAATTGATTTACAAGGCAAGGGAATGGATCTCAAAACAAAGAGGCAAATATGTCTTAGGCAAGCACATGTCCAGGGCTCCATGTATCTCTAGGACTAGTATAGGCTTTTATAGCTCTATTGTTATGTAAAACTCATCTTGGTGAGGGCTTTGCCACTTCTTCGTGCAACTCTATCTTACAATTTCAAAATTTCCCTTCCAATATAAACTCCTGAACTAGCTAGGCATCAGGCAATGCGCTGTTATGCATAACTGTTAGTGTTACTCACTAAAACGCTCAGCCCTGCCAGGGCCATGTACAGCTCTTAAAAAAAAAAAAAAAAGAAAAGAAATGAAACCTCATTTAAACCAATTGATGTGTAATTGGTGGGATATATACATGTAATGTCACTGAAAACTGGAAAATTTTTGCCTTTGTTCATAGGTTAATGGTTAAAATGAGGTATCACCCACACAATAGATTACTGTCCAGCAATCAAAAGGAATATAGTATATTATTCATATATGCTGCTACATGGATAAACCTCAAGTTAATGCTGAGTGACAAAAGCCAAACAAAAATGAACATATATTCTTGGAATCTAATTTGTATAAAATTCTAGAAAAATGTAAGCTCATCTATATAGAAAGAGAACAGATTGGTGGCTGGTGAGAAAATGGTGTAGGAAGGGAAACATTGGATGTGAGGCAAGTGACATAAGAAAACACGAGGGCAATGACAGTTCACTGCTTGTGGCGATGGCTTCATAGGTGTATGTCAAAATGTATCAATTTTATACTTTAAACATACAGCATGATGAATGTCAATTATATCTTTCAATAAAGTGTTTAAGAAAAGGATTGAGATGAGAGAAAGTGCAGATAAAGAATAGATGCCCTTTCTTTTTCTTTTTCTTAGCACCAGGAATCAATCTCAGAACCTTGAGCTTGCTAGACAGGCACTTAGGCAGCTCAGCTATCCCTCTGGCCCCTAGATAAGGAATTGGGACAGTTCTTTTGAGCTGGACTATAGGGAGGAATTGGGATGCATTAGAGTTTTATATTGTTTGTTTGTTTGTTTTGGTACCAGGCATTCAACTCAGGACCTTGCACTTGCCAGGCTGGCTCTTATGCCACTGAACATAAGATCCCCAACCATAGTTTTCACTTTTAAGAAAGAACATATTACAAGAGAAACATTTGTTCACTGAAGGGAACAGCCCAATAGGGATGTAAAATTGAAAATACAGAAAGGGCACAACTGCAGACATAGTATCAATGAGAGGGTCAGGAGCAACAGGATCCAGCACACAAGAGTGGGAAGTGAGGCCTGGGGAATGAGGGAGGGCAGGTTTCCTCCAGTAGCAGGAGGGAAGGCAGAGTGCAGGGCCCAGATTAAGGAGGGATTGTGTTACCAGGGTTCTGGGTTGCTGTGGACTCCTTCTAGAGATTCTTTCTAAGTTCCTGTTGTCCTGAACAAAGACTTAGACAAGAAACATGCAAAAGATAGCATGGTTTTATATTTATTAAAGGAAAGAAAAGAAATATACTCTAGAGTGAGTGTGAGCTAATAAAGGGTACTGAAAAAGTATACTCTGCAGGGTGAGGGTGGGCCAGTGGGAAAGGGGAAGAATGCAGGGCCATGAGGTTAATGGTTTTGTGTCTCCTACTCCTTAGGCTGACAACAGATCTAGGCTGCTCTATCAAAAACCTGCTTCATTTTGCACCAGAAAAATTGAAGGTAGCACTTTCTGATTAATTCTAGGTGCACGGCACAGGAACAATTTTTCTGTGCATGTGTCTTGGATGTCCATGGTTGACAGGTAATGGCTCCTGCCCACAGCTGGTTGGCCATATCCTTGGCTTCTGGCTCATTTAGACATGGACTGGAAACTTGGCACTCTCTCTTTTAACTGTTTCTCTCACAAACCCAAAGCTAGGTCATCAGCTAAGAACAAAGAAGAATCTTTGGAAATTCACCCAGAAGAAACTGGATGAAACAGCTGTTGTGGAGAAATGGAGGAAGCAGCTGGAAAAGCAGCATGAAAGGCCCCATTGGAGGCCACTGGAGGATGGCAATCAGTCTTGAATCTAACAGAGATCTGCCCATTTGGCTATTCAATGCTCTTCACATCCTGCTTGAAAAACGGACCCTCCAGACATTATCTTATTCATCAGATTAATCAAATCAGTGCCCATTCTCCTGTGCCTTTACCTCCCTCTGCTTACCCTACTATTACTAAGAACAGTCCTTGGTTACATGGGTGATGAAGAGGGGAAGGCCATGAGCATCCCTTCCTACCTCAGACTCCATCTGTTTATACCCTAAGTGTATGCTGCCCACTCCCATATATCCTTTTCTACCTTGCTGTGTGCACTAAAATGTGGCAGATTATACTTACAGGAGATTTACTCTTTGGTTTTGGGTTGGGCAAGGCCACCAGCAGTAGACCCAGCACTGATTCTATTGGCTCATCCCTGTGTCATCCAGGCTGGCTATACACCTAAGCTGTAGGGTACAAAGCAGCAGTGTGCACTTTTTTGTCTTTCTGGATTCCACCTATGGTAACACTTTTATTATAGACATAGGATGGATATGCTTTCCTAATTCCTTTACACCCCTTTTATGTAAATAATCTTTATATTAATCCCTTTTAGACTTACACTAATTTCTGTGTACCAATTATTTCCTCCTAGGGCTCTGACATCTGTGAATGATGATTTTAATCACCCCCTGAATTTCCTAAGAGTCCCAAGTCAAACGTACCCATAGACCAACCCCCATGACATTACCTTCCCCTTAGAGTTTGTCAGAAACAACCTCAGGGCCCAGCTCAGCCATACTAAATCAGAATTTGATATTTTAATAATAAACCCTGGTGAGTCCGACGCATATTGAAGTCTAAGAAACACAGCATTCGAGTTTTCTTAGCTTACTGAAGCTTTCTGGGGTGCAAAAATTCCAAAGATTCGTTAAGACTAGTTCAAGCCATGGGCACCTATACCTTAGGCAGTGAAGGAAGCAGATGAACTCAGAAATCTCACAATAAGCCTCATGAGAAGTCTATGCTTATTAAACCCAACTCTTTAGACCCAAGGATCCTGAATAAAATGTTTTTTGAGCTATTATAAATTTAGTCAGAAATGGACTATTCCCAGGACAAATTTCCACAGCTTCCAGCAGTAAGGTAGCAGTTGGAGAAACATACACTGAAAGAGAGCTAAGAACATTGCTTTTTAACTTGGGGAAGGAAGATATGAACTCTTTGTATTGACTCTGAACTGGCTATTCCTAAGGGGAGGGGTTCATGAAGGACAAGCTTTGGGCTAGGACAATCCATAGGGAGAATCGCTGTTTTTGTGTTGCCTAGGGATATGTCTGTTTTTATACTGGCACCTAACAGTGCATGATAGCATGAGGTAACATCTTAACATACATGCAAGAATGTGAATGTAAAATGTTCTTTGTTCTTGTCATCCCCCGCCCCCAGCTCCTGCACTCAGACCTACTTAATTAACTAAATTTAGAGCACCTCTGAATTTTCTTACCCACCCTCATGGAGACAAGAACTAGAGTCAGTTAGGATCACAGAGAGGAGGAAGCTGGGAGCCAGCAGGCACCTTCCCCAGTCACCCCAAGCTTCATTCACTGCTCTTCATGCACCACATATGTCCTGTGAGTCGCCACTGGAACATTTACTGATTACTCTTTCATCTGTCCCTGTTCTTTTCCACTTACAGCTCTGCCTAACTCACAATTTGGGAGACTTTTTTGCCTTCCATGTGTTCCCCTCTCTCTCATTATCTTCTTACTTCACTAAATTTCAGCTTCTGAGAATAATGATATTCTCTGCCCAATCTGTCCCTGTGCAGGATTCTGCAGTGTCCCTATAGGCCACGCAGGGCCTCGGTGCCAACTTCTGATTCAGCAGACTCTGGGTGATAGGGTTGAATGCATAGCTGCCCTCAGCTGCCTGCTCAGTAGGGGCAGTGGAAGAAAAGCATGCTGTGGCTACTTGTCACATTCAGATGGTCTTTATAAAACAGGGTTTTGAGTCCTGAGAGCAGGCTCTCACCTACACCACCAACTCTCAGGAACACCTGCCACCCTTGGCAGCCTCTGATAGTCTCAGAAATGACTTTTCATGTTCAGGGTATTTCAAATGTTGTATAACAGAATTAATTACATTTAATTAAACTTATCCATTTTTTATAGCTCCAAACAAATCTAAAATGCCATGTGCAGCTTATGAGATGGCAGCCCTCCAAAGGCTTCTACTGCTGGGCATATCTGTCAGGCTTATGTAATGTCAGGCATCATTTTACACAAGCAAGACTGCTGATCAACCTCAGCCTAGGTTAGCAGCGAGAATCAGCCCTGTATCCTAGACCTAGCCCTGCCTCCTTTTCTCACACTCTAGCAATATCCTCTTTCTGCCTGGTCTTTTCATGGTACACTGAAATTAGGATTTTGCTTATGCCCTCCTACCACTATATGACAGCAGAGAAAGGAACCATCTGTATTTCTTGCAAGTGTAAGGTCTAGCAATATAGAACAGTTGTTCAAACCAAAGACTACTTACCTGTGGCTACACTGTATGTATCGCTCACCTTACATGGTAATCGGGTGTTACTGTGATAAGACCCTAAGCTTCAGTGAATTTCTTATTCTACAGGTGGACAGGTGACAGTGGTGACTATCAAGTTTCACGTGTCTTCTCACTGGGGTTCCAGCCTGTAGGGTGTCTTCTCTCTGGAACACGCTCAGGCAGACTGCCTCAGTTTATAGCCAGGACACAATGACTTTCATCAAATTCCATGAACTAAAAATAAATTATATGGTCAAATCAGTGCCAGTGGAGTTACTATGTTTCCATAACTGGAAAATAAGCTCAGGACAGTCAATATACACATCCTGCTTCCAAAAGAACCCCAATTATGATTATCAGCCAGCCAGAAGCATTTAGTAAGCCTAGCATTTAGTACAAGGGACACACTGAATTATAAAACAAAATCAATGCATAATTAAGTATTATCAAAATTAATATTTAAAATTAATAATAATTATAATAAAGTACTTAGAAATACCAAGCGGGCACCTTTTGATGAGAAATAAATGCGTAGGTAAAACAGATGAACTGGAGACTTGTTGCTAAATAACCAGAGTACAAACACAACACATAAATAACATGCATACTTCCGATATGAATCATGGTTCAATGTGTTGTATGTTGTAATAGATGCCTTTAATGCACTCATGCAATACACATTTTCTGAATTTTGGTGCCTAAAACTTTTTCTCACTCTTCTGTGAACCATCAGTCTTAACTGTCTTCACTTTTGTTGCCTCTCTTGTCCCCTAAGTCTTCAATTAACACTTGATTTAATGAAAACTCTATGAAGCCTAACCTGTAAGAATTTATGAGTGAAGAATTCATGTGATAAAATCACTGATAACAACAAGTTGCTTGTAGGTTGCATTACACACAGCCTACATGGTCAAAAAGTGCTCATTTAGGGAGTGCTCTACTGCTGCCAAGGACCTATAGGAAATCTGTTGCAGGAAACTGAGGCTGGAGTTTGGGATTTAGAAAGTTATGATTTCCATTCAGAAACCAATGACATGCATGTATTTTAGTAAGTATAGATTTCTGTACATGAATACAGACTATTGTACATAAAAAATGACACTCCTTGATAATAAGTCCTATTGTACCTTTTGGAGCAAAAATTAAAACAAGACTCAGTCTTATTTTGAGGGAAATATAAGAATATGCTTCCCAGCCAGGTGTAATAGCACATACCTGTAATCCCAGCACTCAGGAGGCTGAAGCAGGAGGGTCACTATGAATTCAAGGCCAAACTGGGCTACAATAAGTTCAAGGCCAGCCTGAACAACATAAAAAGACCCTGTATAAAACACCCAAAATAGACAATGCTTCCCATAGATGGCAGGGGCTGGAGTGCGTATACGCATTGTTGCACCAATTTATCAGCACTATTCTGATGTTAGTTTTCAAAATCAGCAAACTAACCCTCCTTACAATGCATACATCAGGATCCACACATTCCAGGGACAGAAAACCATACAACTAGGTTGTGAAGGATCAGGAGGTTTCCTTTATCTAGGAAACACAAAGAATTGAGTTGTAACCCAGAGATTCCAACAGTGTCACTAGGGCTAGCTCTTCTCTCTGCTCTGATTGCACGCATTCATCATCATCCCCAACTCTCAGAAGAGACCCCTATTTGGCTGGGGAAATGGCTGCAAAAGCCCCAGATTTACATCTTCCAGTTTTGGTACCTTCCCATGGGTAAGGAATTTTTCTCTTGCATCTTCTAAGCATCACCGATAAGAAAGGAGTCTCACTGTTCCATATCCTGTACTGTATCTACTTCTGTGTCAACCTGTCTTCAGCGGGGGCTACAATGGCTGGCCGATATGGACTAACAAATGTCTGTGCTGACAGAATCTGGTACTATCTTACCCATACACAGGGCAAGAGTATGAATAGCAGGAATAGCTGCTGATTTAGTCCATTTAAACATATACTTATTACCTGAGTTTTCTATTAGCACTATTCTGATGTTTTAATTATTTTATCATCAAAATTAAAATAATCTATATGAAAAATTTTAGTCAGGATCTGTTCCATTCCAGGGACAGAATACAACTCAAATTAGTTTATAAGCCAAAGCCCTTGCAATATATTTATTCAGTATTTGCAAATAAGGAGTAAACTACAAGTCCTTACTTGTGTCAAGAAACACATTCTAAAACTGTGCACAATAAATTCATGACAAACCTGCAATTTACATATTCTTGCAACTTAATAATATTTAAAAATATTCAAGCCCAAGAGATTCAGTAACAGAAAGTGCAATTTCAAAATCTTCCCAAGCTTTCTTATTATGCCCCAAGCTTTCTTTCCCATAATAGGACTCCATCTCACTTTTGTGCCCACCACTCCATTTCTTTCTAACCAAAGTGATAAAATGATATGCAGTAACACAGCTCTAAGACTTATCTCAGCTCACTACTGCCACTTGTTAATTCACTAGGTCAATTACAGGGCAGCCACCATATGCAGCTCTAGGAATACATAAGATGGTTAAGCATGGACCTTGTATTCTGAAGAAGCATGCCATGTTTATAAGACAGGGCACGAGTGTTATAAACAAATGTCTAATATCACATAAAGAGCACTTTAATGGAAATATAGCCAGGGAATAACATGTTCAGATTCACTAGCTAGAAAGAGGATTCTTGGGGAGATTGCACTGGAGAATGTGATATCAAAACATAGTAACCAGTTAGGAAATTCTGTAATAGTCAGGTAATCCCCCATGAGTTTGAGCACTGAAGGCAGGATCTACAAAATCCAATAAAAAGTATCATTAAAGAGGAAGAACCACTAGAACCAGTAAAGAAGAGACTGAGAAAAAGATATTAAATAGGCACTACATTTCTCTTTTTGATGGTGGAAGAAGCTAATGCCACTCATGAGGATACTGAATACAAAGAAGACAAATAGGCTGTATTGAAAATGTTTGAGACATCCATGTCTAGTGACATCAACACTTCCTCAGATTCATGAGTGAGGTTATACTTGTTACTGAAAATTCTTTTTGTGTGTGCATGGGGTAGGGAAGGAGGTAAGGAACTAAGATGTGACAGAATGAGAAATCTAGGTTTAAAGCCATAATTTTATACAAAGGCCCAGGTTTTTCCTCTGAAGAATCTTTCAGTCATCTGTAACAAATCTGCTTGACCTCATTATCAGGAGCTGGCTTTGGGTGGTGAGCAATGGGAGAGCTACAGGCCTCCCTGTGTCCATAAATTCAAGTTTTAGCCACAAAATCCTTTGTCTAAGAACTTTTACAGGTTTTAGAAATGACTTCTAGCAAATTTGCAGTATCAGTGAAATGATACCATGTTTGAGCAGGCTAACTTAACAATATGAAAAAAAAAATCACTGTATCAAGAATTGGCAGTATATTTTAATCTCAGGAACCTACCCATGAGGGTGCTTTTATATTACTGAACATAATGAACACATTACTATTTTATTTGATAAGAAATATGTTTATTATTGATCAATGCAAGGGAAAAAACACCTTATTCTTTCTTAGGGCTGGTCTCTTTAGAGATATAAAATATACATCAAAATTATGATCCATTTTAAGAGTAACATCAAAATTTCTGTACAGTATGCAATAGGAATTTCCAATAACAAAACAAAGACTTCAGATCTCACCTGTAAAACAAAAGGACCAGAGGCTAAAGATGTAGTTCTATGATACAGTACTTGCCTAGAATATTCAAGGCCCTAGGCTCAATCCTCAGGACACAAACAAGGGAAGCATTTCCACAATTATAAGCAGTAGAAAACCATAGATAAAAAAATCTACAGAGCACAACTACAGAATGGGATCAGGAAAGGGTGTCACCCATTCTGACTCTGAGTATTCTCCAAGATGGTGCCAAGCATGGCCTTGAAAAGAGGCTGAGACATGACTGCATCTGCCTGGAGAATATGCATGTCCTCTGGAAATAGAACTCATGGGAATAAGTGCGCCAACATCAGCTGTTTGTTTCATTTTTTAACTTATTGCCCACATGATGACATCCAGAGGTGTCAAGGAGCTGACAGCAGCAGGAAGTATTTAGTTTTGACTTCTAAGCAGATGTAATACCAGTTCTTCATCCTCTGCTAAAGACAGGCCTGTATCCAAAGGCTCTAATGTTTCCCACTTGGCCTTCTTTCTATGGTGACTTGCTGGTCCCATGGCTTCTACTTCACCATTGTTTCTCTTCTTCATCCCCTGTTTCTTCTTGGTATCACTAGTGGGAACAAATCCAATGATTTATTTGATAAATAAATAAACAGTGGTATGAAATCAAACATTTAAAATGGACAAAACTGCCAGGAACAGATAGCTGGTAAAGTGGTATTATTCATTAAGGAAAGAAACCCCACATCAAGGTATCTCAGTCATATATACTACTGTCTCATCAGTGGATGAGGAGCAAGGGACTGCCACATAGCAGGGAAGCGTAGAGAACTGTATACACATCATTACTATCCAAACATCTAGGTACATTAGTTACAATTTAAAGATACTAACAGAAAAAAATAAAGATACTGAAAGGCCCTTTATGTATGTCTGGCTTCAGTCTATGCCTGTCCTATCAAACCACCTCTACTTAAAGTTATGTAGCAGTCTGTGGGTATGACAGATAAGAATGACAGGTACTGATTCTAATATTCATAGTATTAAGTTGTAATAAGGATAATATGAGTAAAATATAACATAATATTTTAGATTACTTAAGGTATTAAGTTTCTTCCATTTCAAAACCTGTATCTAGGACACACAGTTTTAAGAAAGTGAACATTATTGCAGCATTTTGCATATAATTAAGACATATGAACCATAAAAATAAAGCTAATTTCTGAAAGCAGAAGAAATCACTTGATACATTTTTTTTAAAGTATGAAAACTAGTATCTTCAAGCACTTTGAAGTAACATCATGTTCAAGATGACCCAAATAGAGGGTTTGTAACAAGATGACAACTAAGATACTTCAGCAATCTCACTGTACAGACATGGAAAGTTAGCAGCTTCTATGTATTCATAGAAAACTACCAGAATAAGAGCTAAGAAAATCAGTAGGTATACTTTGAAAACAACCTATTGTAATCAAAACATGTTCTTGAAAGCTTAATGTCATCCACAAAGCTAAAATCTATGAGATATATTCAAAGTAATAAGCAAGGAATAATAAAAAAAAACCCTACTAGAATAATTGAGAATAAATAAAGTAACCAAAACTAAAAAATGAGTTATACAATAGCTGTACTAATATCTTGCCTATCAATAATTGCTGAGCTGGTTAAATTTCATGGTAAACTTGATACGCTCAGGAGCTACCTAATAGATCAGCAAAACATACCTCTTAGTGTCTGGTCAAAGACACCTGCTCAAGCAGGTGTGACCTTAAGTACTAATATGGTCCCTGACATCTTTCTTTCTGGCACTATTTGGCTGTTCTCCTTTCTGGCTGGCTTGATCAAACTATCTTTGTTCTACCACACAACTCCAGTATGTTGAATCTGCCTTGGAGCCATCTGGACATGGACTGAATCCACTGAAATTATAAGCCAACTCAAACTTATCCTCCTCTAAGTTGTGGGTGTCACGGATGGTGTTGCAGTAAGTTTATATATATATATATATATATATATATATATATATATATATATATATATATATATAATCCCAGTGTTCAGGAAGCTGCAGACTAGGGTACATAGTTCAAGGTCAGCCTGAATTGAATAGCAAAACCCAGTCTCAAAATATAAACAAACACAAAACAATACAACAAATAAAAGAACACTTAGAGAGATGAGCATGACAGAGTTCCTTCTGGTGACAATTCAGCCAGCAAAAAATTAAAACAATCTTAGTAATATCCTAGTTTCTCTTCAGATCACATAAAATAATCTTTGTGAAAAGGAATCTTTAAAAAAAAAAGAAAAAAACTGCTCTGAGTTTTAATCTACTTTTTTTTCAGAACCAGTGACTGAACTCAGGCCCTTGTGCTTGCCAGGTGAGTGCTTATTCTACTGAGCCAAATCCCTGGCCCCTAACCTACTTATGAATACGGCTAGTCTTGAACAAACTCTATTGGTTATAGTGCCGTGGTTTACTTGGTACACAAGAATGCTCATTTCTTGCTGCCTGTATGCCAAGTGTATCCCAGAGCAGATCATCCAAGAAAGGCTACTCCATGGGCTCTACTAATATATCTACTACTAATGCTCATATGCATTATATTTCCTGCAGAAGCTAAGTGGATCAGATAATAAAAGGAAGATGGGAAATTAATGTAGCCCAAATATTTTCACAATTAGTAGCTTTGCTGTTTTGAGGATCAGCTGAAATTATACAAAAAGCATTTTATTCCACTTTACTACTTTATAGCAAATAAGTGATAATCAGCATAATTAATAATCTAACAATAAGACAGGTATTCTGTGTGCAATTCATCTAAATGGAGATTAAAATAATGTAGAAAACAGTAAGCAGAAACATTAATGATCTGGTTTTTCCAGAAAATGCCTCTTTCAAATGGCATGGCACTAGAAGCCTCTATTTTATTCTTAATCTGCTGAGAGGTAGGCAGAGTGGTTCTGACCCCTACTTGATGCTATTCACCAGAGACCCACTAGATCTAAGAGGACGATTTCATGATCAGTTCCTTAACAGACTAATGCAGATTGTAGTGAATTCTAATTTCTTGGATCTTCTGCAAGATGGAAATAGGGAATGGTGGTGTGTGACAAGCAACTTGGCAAGATTGTGCTTTAAAATAAAAAAGGGATGGGGATACAGTTCACTGTGAAGGTCCTGGGTTCAATTCAAAGTACAACTGAAAAGGAGAGAAAGAGGAGGAAGAAGAGAAGAGAAAGGAGGATGAGGAGGTAGTGTTTGGAAGGAAGAAAAGGAAGAAGTTGTTCTACTAGGTATGGTATGGTAGTGTATTATTAGTACAGTTTGTCAGTCAGTGAAATATTCTGAAGAGAATTGGTTTCTTGAAAGAATAAAAATGCAGTTCAAGTTCCAAACAGGGTAACAACCCTGGGTTTTCTTCATAAAATAAGCTTACTCTATAGATCTGAAGATGTGAGGTGACCCACAGTCTAACTGATATTAGTACCCAATAAGATAAGGCAGTGTCTTAGTTACTTTTCTCATTGCTTACTCAAAATAACTGACACTACGTTAAAGGAAGAAAGGTTTACTTTATTTCAAACTTTAGTTCAATCCATAATCATTTGCTCCAAGGCATGGGAGAAGGCCAGAGTGGAGAAGAAATAGTCCACAGCAGGGCAGAAAACAGCCAGCAATGAGTTCTCCCTTTCTGTTTCATTCAATCTAGGCTACAAGATTATTGGTTAGTGCTAAACCAATCAGTGGACTAGATCCACTAGCTCCAGGACTACTCTGAGAGCCCCACCTTTGAGCACATAGGCTTTGGGGGATATCTACAGACAGACCATAGTACCTCACTTGCAAGGCAGAGCTCCACATTTTATCTTCTTGTTTTATTTTAAGAACTTTTTAAAATCTAGTAAAACTACAGAATTTCAAAACAGATAGGAAATTAGCAATGGTTGTTACACATTATCTTCAAAGTAGTTGTTCAGATTACCAGATATAAGCATGCAAAACTGATCAAACAAGTAGGCATTAACTATTTCTTTCAATAAATCCATAGAAAATACAATTATCTTTATATATATATATATATATATATATATATATATATATATATATATATAAATAACTATATTTTGTGTTTGTGTGTGTGTGTGTGTGTGTGTGTGTGTGTAATGTGTATTTTTTCCCTTCTTTCCCCCATCCCAGTTGTCTTTCCTTTTGAGCAGTTTCTTTCCCGATAAATAAAATCTGAAAGGCACATTTTATCTTCTCAACAGTACTTCGTGGGACATAAAGTGCTAAATTCTTTCCAAATTTTCCTAGTGCATGAAGAAAACGTCTAAAAAAGCATGGAATTACTGAACACTAAGAACATATGACAAACATATTGGTAGATAAAGCACATCTACAAAGGAAAGGCTCAGCTCAAAGCAAAATGTCCCTCTACTACTAACACAAAAAACAAAGAATTTAAAGCTAGTAATTTTTCACAAATCCACGCCTTAAAAGATTTCATTAATAATGTCTAATGCCATTAAGAGAACTGATCATACAACAAAAGTACAAGGAAAAATATCACTTAATATATAATCTGAACTGACAATGACAGAGAAAGTCAAAGCTTTTGAAATTTTAATGAAAACAGCTTTATAAAAGCTTGTCACAGTACTCAAAGCAAACATCTGATCCAATTATTCATTTCTAATAATTCAGGGGGAAAGATAACACTGGGAAATGAATTCAGCTTTAAAGTCTTTATTAAGGACCGATTTTTTTTTCTTTTTTTTTTTTGTCTTTTTGAGACAGGGTCTCACTATGCAGTTCAGGCTGGCCTTAAGCTCACTTTGTAGCTCAGGCTGGTCTCGAACTCACAACAATCCTCCTGCCTCAGCCTCCCAAGTGCTGGGATTACAGGCATATGCCACCATGCCCGGCTTAAGGACCGATTTTTAAGTGGACTCAAAGTTTTTTATTTTTCTAAATTGCTAACCCAGAATTTTCCTAGAAACTTAACTAACTTTTCAACATTTTTGATTTCCTAATTTCAACTATTTTCAGTATTTTAGGCAGGGTTTTACTGGTTGGCTTCAAATTCATAATCATTCTGCCTGAGCCTCTAGGATTCTGGGTTCACAGGCATAACCCACCATAAATAACTTCAACGTTTTAATTTTTCAGATACTTGTACGTTATCTAATCTCCCACAATAGGAATGTTGCCTGTGTTAAATTCATGAGCAAAGAATAGGGAGGAGGGCCTGCCTGATAGTTCAGCGGGCTAAAGCTCAACCCCAGCGTGCCATGCTGGCGCTGCCTGCAGGCCTGACGGCACACTGAGATGGTGATTGAGACTATGCATGGTGGTGCAAATCTCTAATCTCAGCATTTGGGAAGCTGAAAACAGGAGAATCACTACAAATCTGAGACTCTGCC
Source organism: Ctenomys sociabilis (assembly GCA_004027165.1). Classification (NCBI taxonomy): domain Eukaryota; kingdom Metazoa; phylum Chordata; class Mammalia; order Rodentia; family Ctenomyidae; genus Ctenomys; species Ctenomys sociabilis. The sequence continues at coordinate 26,337 of PVKA01031240.1, forward strand.
CTAAATAAAGAGAAAGAAAGAAAGAAAGAAAGAAAGAAAGAAAGAAAGAAAGAAAGAAAGAAAGAAAGAAAGAAAGAAAGAAAGAAAGAAAGAAAGAAAGCAAGCAAGCAAGCAAGCAAGCAAGCAAGCAAGCAAGCAAGCAAGCAAGCAAGCAAGCAAGGAAGGAAGGAAGGAAGGAAGGAAGGAAGGAAGGAAGGAAGGAAGGAAGGAA
>PVKA01031241.1:0-26462 GCA_004027165.1 Ctenomys sociabilis
TTATTCAAAGAAATTGTCGACCATATCCATTTACAGCTCAGCTTAATATTATGGGCTCACGATGTATACTTCATTTTTATACATTTATGCTTTTCTGCTGGATGGTTAAGACCTAGGTAGATCCAAACTTATATACCAACACATGTACTTTATATTTCCTATGTGGTCATTGAAGTCTTCTCAGGGTTTATCTTGTAGATAACTCAGAGTATGCATTATAGTTCCAGAGCTCCCCGTAGGATGGATGAGTGTGTCTCTTTGTACTACTGCATTTTAATTAAACTCATCCTTCTAACTAATCTTCATGTCTTTATTTCATCTTAATTGTGAAAATAGCTACAAAACTCTCATCACAGAAAATCTCCATTTCAGAGATTTCTAGAAATCTTATCTTTGGTTCTTGCCCTCAAGGAGTTAACAACCTAGTTGTATGGAACAGTTTTCTATTTTCTGTCTATAAAAATGATTATCTAAAAAGCATATAAATTTACGATGTATAGTATCTCAAACATCCTTTACAATTCACTACAACTAGTATGGAAGAAGATGCTTTTATCATGTAATATGCAAAGTATTTTTGATGGGATGATGAATAATATTGTTTGTATATTCAAGAATTTAATGTAATTGAATTCTTGGGTGGGAAATCATGCTAGGGTCACTGTGTGCAGCCCATCTGAGGTAACAGTGTGTATGCTATATCTTAATGTCTTTTCTGTTGATATCCCAGGGAGCTACAAATGGTGCCATGTGAGTGGCTTCTTTCTATGCATAATTTTCACTGATTACTTTCCATGCCCCAGCAGTTCTGGTGACAGCTCTGGAGAAAAAATGCAATAAGTAAGGACATGGAAAACCAGTTCTGTGTCAGTAAAGAGAATGGCCTGCTTATTACCATTCCAAACATATGATATATTGATAGAAATATCTGAGTTTTCTATAACAAGTAATATTGAAACTGGAAATAAGTGTTATTGAAGGAGAGGAAATTAAAGTTTGAAAGAATTGTGTAGGGTAAGATTTCTTAAATTTGGTAACACCATGAAAAGACCTTAAATTTTGATATGAAAGGTACAATAGATACTGGGCAAAAGAAATGAACTTATTCAAAAGAAACATGTTACTGAGTTTAGAAGAAGGACAAGAGAAGAAGTGGGGAAAAAAGATTTATCTATGTGTGCAAGCAGGATAATTTGGACAACTGTACTGTGTATTTCTGCTGGTACATAAAAGGAAGCAGTCAACGCTGTGTTTGTTTCATCTCTTTTTTCCATTATGCGTGCTTTTTCTCTTTTTAATTTTATATATATTTATTTCTCTTTTCTTTCAATTTTACATGTATATATTTGGTAATATGAATAACTGGTTAGAAGATAACACTATATTACAAAAAACACTGTCAAATTTATACTTCCTTAAGTGAAATCCTGTATCAGTTATAATTTTTATGTTTTAATTATAATTTATACTCTTTTTTAAAAATTGAAAATTAAAGATTTGATATGATCTATATGACAATAAAAACATTGCAGTTTTAAACACAGGAATTGTTGCATAGGCAGTTATTTCTTGCAATGAAATGGACTTCAAAGTATTGTTCACAAAGAGTACTTGGGTTCTAAAACTTCTCATCACCACTACTATAAAGTTAATATTTATAACGATATTACCAACTTGGTGTTAAAGGAATGCATACCTGTCTTTTACAGGATTTTTAAGCAAAATGCCCACACTAGAGCTTGGTACAAAGTAAGATAAATGATTAAAAAGTTACAGAAATTTTAAGCTTCTTATGCAATTTACCTAAATGCTAACGAATTTTGAAAACCTGCAGACTGTGGATGCCAAGTAGTATTTTCCTGCTTACCTAAAGGTATCTTTATTGTTTCAGAAAGCATTTCATATTTCAAAATTCTGTTGAAACAGACAAGATTGATGTCAAACTGAATAATTCATCAACTCAACTTTTCACATAGCGATTAATAGTAATCCTGATAAGGATGCATATAGAAAACTTGTTCAAACTTTGCTCCTAATTTTAGCATTGAACTTGAAATGCTCTTAATTCTAATTTCATATGTTCATCTGGAGAATCATCTACTGCTTTAAGCACAAAAATCTTAGGAGCATATATGAGAAAACATTTATCATTTTCCATATGAAATATAATTAATTTAAAATTTTGGTGGCATAATTTTAACAATTTACCCAGACTATTTTTCTAAACACACATTTAGAATCTCATAACTTTAATATATGACTTTTGACACAAAAAGAACCTCAAAAATCATGCAATGAATATTTATTTTTGTGACTATTTGCCTATAAAATTATATGTCAGTTTTTTCATACACTTTTCCTTATAAACATGTAAGTGTGTTAATTTCCTTATTTTTCAAGTGAAGTTTAATTTGTAATAACCTTGAAAGCTTATTGTAAATTTACATGAATAGCTCAGTGTTAAAACTAGCATAGCAAGTAATTCTCCAAATTCAAATTCAATATTCTTCTATCAAATGAGAATGTATTATGTGAACATTGCTATAGGTTACTCAAAATTGCTGAGGCACATTCATGTTTCTGGCTGAGTGGAGGCAGTTTGTGCATCTGGGACACCTTAAAGTTAGAACTTTTCTTTGCACACCTGAGGCCACCCCAAGCAGCTGTGCATGTGTCACCATTCTACAAAATGAATATATTGAATCACACTCTAAATGCTATGGGTACCTTTTGATTGCCATGAGAAAAAGATAAAGAAGGAAAATCGAGAGGCTCTTGAATGTTCAAAGAAGGCAAAAAAAAAAAAAAAAAAAAAAGATTCACCTAAAGGCTAAGCTCTATAAAAAAAATACCCATCTCCAATAAAGCATGCTTTAGTACCCATCCTCTTCCATGTCTTCTTTTGTCTCTTTTGAGTTTGAATAACTTTTAATACTTCCATTTCTCCTTGGGCATGACTTTTGGGCAGAGGAACTTCCCATTTTACTGCCTTTTCTTTTTGTTTTTGTTTAATCTTGTTGGAAAGTACTTTTGATAGAGACTGTGCCTCTCCATCCAGCAGGTAAGAAGGTACTGTTCCTTATGGTATCTTTTTATCATTATTTTGTTTGGTGTTTCTCTTTTCATGCATCTTGATCATCTTCTTCATTTGTATTTTCTCTGCATGATTTTGTTTGTGATAGAGCTTAGCCTTCAGGCCAATCTTTTTTATTTTTTATTTTTTATTTTTTTTGCCTTCTTTAGACATTCATAAGCCTCTTGACTTACCATCTTTGTCTTTTACTCATGGCAATTCAAGAGGTATCCATAGCACCTATGGTGTGATTCAATATATTCATTTTGTAGCATGAGGGCAAAGCCCAGTAAGCATAAGGGCCTGAGTTCAATCCCCGGCTTGGCAAAAAAAAAAAAAAGGAAAATCATGAAGATTCCATAAACCTAATCTTGAAACACATAATCTTCAAGTCATGAATTAGTTAAAAGGCTTTTATAATATTGTACAATATAATTTAGCATTTGAGTTGGAGAGAGAATATCCAGCAGCAATAAGGAGATGAATAGAGAGAGTGCAGAGCAGAACATTGAGAAACACTAGAATGAAATTGAAGGCTCATCAAATAGGAGCATTCAGAGAAGATTAACATGAAATATCCAGAAAGGAAAAAAATCTCAGCAAGATTGGTATTGCAAAATCAAATTGACAGAAAGATTTTTTTTAAACAGATCACGAATAGCATATATGCCTCAAAACCATTCATTGAATTTTTCAACAAAGATGCTGATGGAGACCTTGGCAGAAACAAACCAGGCAAATAGCCATGATGATGAAAATAAGATCACAGTGCATTAATGAGGAAATATAACACGGAATATCAGCAGAAAGAGAGACAACATGATTTTATGCTGGATATTTGTACAATAAATTCCTGCTAATCATTTGGCCATTTAAAGTAGTATACTTAGCTCTATTCCCATAACTGTTTTAGAGGACCACTGCCTTGTGTTGAATTTTCAAAAAAATTAGAGATTTTCTCAATAGCTAAGGTTTTGAATATTTGAATACCTATGTATTGTCAGCTTTAAATCTCTTCTGCATGCTAAATATTTATAGATTCTCTAAATATTCAACTTCTGACCTAGTTTCAGACTGTACACTGGCATCCTTTTTGTCCTTGATTACATCATTTCATCAGTGTCATTTTACAGAGTGATTTTCAAGACACATTTAAGAAGAGAACTCACTTTTACAAGCACAGGCAATAATTCTGTATTGTGCTACTTATTCTGACTTTTGAGCATTTCAGCACTGAATTTTTCAAATACTATTAAGCATTATGCCCCCTTCATTTTATAAAGCACAATATATTTTTTAAATTTATCTCAGTCTTAACCATCCAACAGAAAAGTATAAAAATTAGGTAGAAAAAGTAAAGCCATATTAATACACTGAGCTATAAAAGGCTCAAGTCAATAACTTCTGACATTGTCAGTCCTGAAGATAACCCACTACTATTATGAACTACTGAAATATATTGGAATATTTTGCTGAATTCATGAACCTACAATATATAAATGACATTGGAATACCCTTCTCTGACAAAACTAAAAAACAAAGTACAATATAGACTAACTTACATGTACCTTGAAAATGTGAAGCCATTTTGTGGTACATGTAAGTTATTTGTTGCTTTGGTTCATTCCACCACATTGCCTTAGTAAAGTGGTGATTGTGCTAGTGTAATCAAGTACAGCAGTTTGTACATATGAGAGAAAACTTCACACAGCCCAGTCCTGTGTGGACTAGATTGGTTCATAGCTCTGTACTATTAGATCTTTCTGTATCTACCCCAGCACATTATTGATCAAGGTGACTAGTAATTGTTATGGTGACATATCAACACCAACATTTTATCTCTTGCTAATTACTTTCTTTAGTGTTACAAGATCAAATGACTTTATTTTAGTTTCAAATAATTGAAATATATATAGTTTCACCAAATAGTTGACCTTTTTCAGAATTAAGAATTTATTTTATGATTGGAAATCCCATTCAATCCAGCTAGCCTCCTGAGAATTTTCCCAAAAGAACTGATAACGTCATATCTTAGTGATACATGTAAGCCTATGTTTATAGCAGCACAATTTGTGATCACCTAATCCTGGAAACAACCAAAATGCTCATCACCTGGTGAATGGATGAAAAAGATGTGGTGATTTTATACAATGGAGTATTACTCAGTTATAAAGAAAAGTAAACTCAAAGCCTTCATATATAAGTGGATACAACTTGAAGATATACTCATAAGTGAAATAAACTGGACACATATGTGTAAATATCATATTGTCTCCATAGTGTAAGCACTCAAAAGAATTGAAAGGTATAGCATAATTAAATGGAAAGTGAGAAGTTAAGGATTAAACAATGAAGAGAGGGAAAGGAGAAAAGCTAGGAAATACAGCAGGGACAAAGCAATATAGTTATATAACCAAGATGGTTAAGACAGTGATCCTAAGAATCTCCATCAGGTTTTTGAAACTAGCAGCTAATGGATAGAATTCTCACCCTGACTAATTCTGTATGCTGATATCTGTGAACTGAGCAATTACAGTGAGGATATAAATGTGTAGTACTAAAACCATGCTTAAAATATCTGTCATTTTGGTCTTCTAAATGCATACTGCTTCTAATTTCATACCAATTATTGCTATACTCTCTTTAATGTTTTAAAAGCGTAATTAAAGAAAAAAAGAGACAAAAGAAGTCATAGGATTGTCCTGCTACAATATTGTACATGGTTTGATTTCTAAATTTCTGTGTAAAAATGTGCAATTTTTTTGCACATTGTATAGGAATTTAAATTTTAGAAAAACCATGGTAGTTGGAAAATAAGTCCCATGTTATGTCTAAGGTGTTTGATATTCAGACAGATATTGATGTTAAGCTCAACTGTTTTTGTTACAGGGTAATATCATTAAAATTCTCTTCTGTATATTTAACATCTGAAGTTTGCAGGCCGAAACTTAGAGAAATAGGGGGGCTACAAGGATTGACTACAAGGGCCAAAAGGCCCTAGCTATTCAAGGTTAATAAGGACTCAGGACATAAGAGAATCTGTGCTGTGACATCCTGTAAGTCAGTGGTGTCTCAAATTTTCTGGTCAAGGAGATTATGGGGCCACAGAGGAAAGTGATCAATGATGTATAGTGTTCCAATGGAGAGTCACCTAGAGAGAAAATATTGTCTCAGTATTTCACAGAGAACAAATTGTTCAATCAATGGCCATAACTCATCCAGATAACTGACACTAACAAAAGATCTACATAGTGCTGCACATGGTTTCAGAGTAAATCCTAAATGAATTTCACTCACCTTGTTGGATACAAAGTTACATTTTTAGCTATATAGGTCTTGCACTAACTTAGTCTTAACAATTCCATAGAAAAATGTAACCATAAGGTATAAAAGTAATGAAATATTAATATGCTGATCTTTGAAAGGCTTTAGTCAACAGCTTCTGACAATTGCCAGTTCTGCTCATAACCCACTACTTTTGCAGACTATTGGACTACATTGGGTTGTTTTGCTGAATTCAAGTACCCACAATCTTTAGACTGGCTTCAAGTATGGATAGATCCTTTCAAGACTTCTCCAAATACAACTTCTCTAACTGCAGTGGAACACCCACCTCTGACAGAACAAAACAAAAAAGAGGGCTATCAATAAAGGACCATTTCGTAGTGAAAAAAATACATATACATACAAGATAGTTAGGATAAATATACAGCTACTTTCTCTTAATTCAATGAGAAGAAAACACTGTACTAATATTGTTTAGACAACATGACATGTCTACATCTGTCCTCTGAGTAACTGCTATGAAGACAATATGTACTGTATTGTAACCAAATACATAGTTCTTCTAAAGAGACATACTACTGTGTTTTGAAATGTTTCATTGCTATTTTCTTTTTTCTTTTAAAAGGAATAAAAGATAGAAAATATATTTTCTTAATCTACTATACTTATACATGCCCATTAAGCCAATGAGTCATGCTTATAATTTTCTTACAGTATTCCCTTTACTCTAGTACTATTATTTCCACTAGGATAAGGTAATTTGTATAAACAAAGAAGCCAACATATGTTAAAAGAAAAATTCCTTACATATTAAGAGCCCATTTGTCTTGCACTTAACAGTCCAAGGTGATTCTGGGTTGTTGAGACTCAGCTATGTAGTCACTCTCAAGAACACAGGATTAAGGGAGCTATGTCATATTCATCAAATGTCTTACAAATCTGCATAGATTGTTACCATATGTTTTTGGAAAAAGAAAATAAAAACAAGGTGTTTACATATAAAGCATTTACCAATAATTTCATTAGGATAAATAAAAATTTACACCCTACATTTAGTTCAATGTTGTGTAAACAGGAAGGTATTCTTGTAAATTGGTATATTTGGAAAACTTTTTTGAATTAACATACTATGAAAATATACTAAATTTAAAGGATTAGGTCAGCATTAGGTAAATAAGATTCAGACTTGTCCAGTGTGACAAATAAAGATACAGGCAACAATAGCCAAAAGAAGTAAGAAAAGTTTGCATTGGGGAAACTCAAAAGTAAGTGTAGGTTTGTGGTCAAATCAGTCCATATCTGATTAAGTGAGCACAGATTTCCTTAAATGCTTGTACTACTCTTGGTTGCCCAGACGCCTGAGAATCTTCCTCTTAGCATGGCAGTATAATGAGAAAAACTATGTTAATAAAGTAAACAATATTCAATGGTAGAGCCATGAATTCTGTAGCATGTTATGCTCAGAATAAAGAAGCATGACCTTTGCACAAATTATGAGGTTATACTGCATTCAGTTGTGAATATATTACCTTGTGTTTTGTCATGGTTGTCTTAACTGAACATGTTCTGTTACCTATTTCCCATTTTTTTTATTTGATGGAACCAGAGATTGAAGTCAGGCCCTTGTGCTTGCCAGGGAAATACTTATTTCACTGAGCCGTCTCCCCAGTCCCCTATTTCCTTTATTCATCAGCATCATTTTGGACAAGCAACCCTGAAATAAGAGACAAGTAAATTCTTTACCTAAAGAGGATTGCATAAAAAGGCTTGGGCTTTTTAGCCTGCTACGACAGTAACTCCCTGTCTTGTTGTTAAAGGAAGCTGAGCCTACCCACAATTGATACAATATGGAGTTGAAGAAACACTCAGTTGTTTGTTTTCTGGCTTCATAGCATAGGTGAAATGGAGCAGAGATACCCTGTTAGGATTGAAAACCACGAATTAATGACAATTTCCCTTCATGTAACCACTGACTTGACCAAATGCCTCTATACAGGATCTTGAACTTTGGTTCGTTTCTGCTTCACATAGCACTAAAACACAGGCATCCTCCCCTATGCATTGTAAAAACTGGCTGTTCTTTTTTGCTTGTTTAAATTTTATGTTTTTATTATTTATTTATATAGGATCTTACTATACGGTTCAGAATCTTAGTGATTCTCTTGTCTCAGCCTCACCGGAACTGTGATCAGGAGAGCGTGGCATGTAGTACTGGGGACCAAACTAGGGAGCTTGAGCTTGCCAGGGAGGTGCTTCGACTGCAGAGCTATTTCTTCATCCCCAAAATTGGATTTTCTTAAAGTACCTGGTTTTTCTAGCTTCTCATATTTTAGTTATTTTTTTTTCTGTTTTTACAAGATATGGCCAGGATGGAAGCATACATTTTCTTTTATTATTATCATTATTATTATTATTATTATTATTATTATTATTATTATTATTATTATTTAAGAACAAATAGCAATGAGACAGTTTCAAGACAAACAGGACAGATTCGATAAATTAATACGTTGCAAAATATTTTCGTGATGGATTATTTTTTCCTGCATTTTCATTGTTTTTAAGAGATCCTTTCTCACCTTTGCACTAGCTGCACCAGCTTCTTCAAGATCTGAAACTCTGTCTTCACTTTCACTGAAACGGTTTTCTAGACTCGTCATTGATATTTTTAGTTCTTCTATATCTCTTTGATTCTGTTTCATGAGTTCTGATTCTTTTTTGTATTGCTCATTCAAGGAATCAGTCATATTTCTGATCTTCTCAATTTTTTTTATCCATGTCTTCTTTAGAGGTACTATTAATTCTTTTTCTGCAGAGTTTCTTCCAAGTTGGGTTTCCTCTTATATTTTCGGATGTGTTTCTGTATTTCAGATGTTATGATTTCAAATAATTCTTTTTTCTCAAATAATTCTTTTTTGATTTCTGAAATTATTTCTACTTTGAGTTCCTCATGACCTTTCTGCTATTGTTTCATTGCTTCAGATGCTCTTAATTCATACGTTTCAGCTGGAATAGTGCTCTCTGCACTTGTTCTGAGTGAGCATTGGTTTTTCCCAAGATGTTTCTGGATTTGCTTCTTTATTTCAGATGCTATGTATTCAGATATTTCTTCTTTTATTTCCGAAATTAGTTCTTATCTGAGTTCCTCTATACCTTTCTGCTATCGTTCTTTTGCTTCCATATCTGTTAATTCAATCTTTTCAGGTTAGCTAATGTCCTCTGTACTTACTGGTGGACTTGAGGCCTGAAATTGCATTTTTCTCCTTGTTTTTGTCATTTTGTTTAGCACTGACCTCTGACCTTTGGTGTAGAGCATTAGTGCAGCTATAACCTTAGTGTGTAATGAGATTCGGGTGCGAGTCTATTAAGTTTGAGATTATCCAGTCATGCCTGCCCTCAATCTACATGTTATGTTTAGTTCCTTTTGCTGCAGCTCCTGTTGTTCCCCTCTGTTGGTTCCCTGGTCAGGCGAGCATGAACTAAACTGGAATGCAGAGCGAGTAGTGAAAATTCCCACTATTTTGGCTGGCTTTGGGGCAAGGATCTGGAAAGTTGCCAGAGTCGCCCCTCGTGTCTCAGGCATCTCGCTCTCTACATTGGTGGGCCTGGGCTTTGGTGGGTCTTCTGGGCTCCCAGAAGTGTAGTTGTTATTCATCAGGTTGGCTGTGCTGGGTCAGGCAAGCTGTGCTGGGTCCGGAGCCACGGGCTGGAGCTGGAGAAGGCTGGGGAAGGTCCCTCTGGTTAGGTGGGCCTAGAGCCCTCACTCACGGTCTGAGCTGCACTGGGTCTGGGGCCGTGGGTTTTGACTGGAGATCACTGGGAAATGTCTCTCTGGCACCACTGGCCTGGAGTTCTCACTCACCGGCCGAGCTCCACTGGGTCTGGGGTCGCAGGGTGGGACTGGGGATTGCTGGGAACTCTAGCTTCTCATCTTTTAACCTTGCTCACATGAGCTCACAACTGAGTCCCATTTAAACAATTCATTTGTGCAAAGATCATGCTTCTTTTTTTCTGAGCAGAAAATGCTACAGAATTCATGGCTGTACCACTGAATGCTGTTTACATTATTAACTACAAACCTAAATTTACTTTTTGGTTCCCCCAATGCAAAACTTTCTTATGTCCTTTGACTGTTGTTGCCTGTATCTTTATTTGTCACACTGACCAAGTCTGAATCTTATTTATCAAGTCATGCCAACTTAATCCCTAAAATTTAGTACAATTTTGTAGTATGTTAATTCAGAAAGGATTTCCGAGTATACTAATATACAAGAATGCTTTTCTGTTTATTTTATACAACATCCAAGTAAATATAGGGTGTAAACTTTTATTTATCCTTATAAAATTTTAATTCCGCATGATACTTCCTTTGTGGTAAAAATACGACCCAATATTACATTTGTGTTCTAAAATTTTATTTCAGTGGGCAGAGAAGTTAGCTCAGCAGATCAAAGAATCTGCTTAGGCAAGCTTAGGCAAGTGGAGGGACCACAGTACAATCCCTTCCACCACATGCCATGCCATCCGCAACCGCAGGATGGGCTGAGCAGTCATGATCCAGGCTTAGTGGTGCACACCTGTAATCCCAGTGCTGGGGGGCTGAAAGTGGAAGGATCACTATGAGTCTGAGGAGTCTGAGCTGCATAGTGAGACCCTTTAAAAAACAAATATATATTTTTATTTTATTGAAGAACAAATAGCAATGAGACAGTTTCAAATCAAATTAGCAGGACAGATTCAATAATTAATATGTTGCATAACCTTTTTGTAATGGTTTTTTGTTGTACAAGGTGCATACATGATATTCTATTTACAAACACTATTAGAGCAGATGCCTATAATCAATGAATTAAGAGAATGTTGCTGTATACTTATCTTTTTTAAAGCTGAATTATAGTACAGTTTCAATAATTAATACTTTTTACATTGTTATTTTCCTAGTGGTTATCCATAGTATAAGAACCTGACAGGATATCCTGTCCAAACACTATTAGTGCAAACCTTTCTTCTCATAGAATTATGCAGAAGTACTGCATATTTATGCTAACTGTACTGTTTATACAAACACGGGATGATTATTCCTTTGTATCCCCTTTTTTGTTTAGTCCTGTCAAAGATAGGTATTCTATTGTCATTCAATTATTACAGGTGCCTGAATTCAGCAAAACAATCCAACTCACTCCCGTCGTCCACAATAATAGTGGGTTATCCCAAAAAGTTGATGACTAGAGCCATTTACAGCACAGCTTATTATTATGGCCTTATTTTATATACCTCATTTTTATACTTTTCTGCTGGATCATTAAGATCGAGATAAAGCAAGACCTATGTAACAAAAAATGTAACTTTTATATCTGATGAGGTCAGTCAAATCCCCTTAGAGTTTATCCTGTAACTCCATACCTCACTCTGTAGATCTTTTTTCACTGTCAGCCATGTGTATGAGTCACGGCCATTGCTTGGCTAATTTGCTCTCTGTGAAAGCCTGAGACAAAGTTTTCTCTCCATGTCACTCTCCTTAGGCAAAATATCAATCACATTCCTCTGTGGCTCCATAATCTCCTTGATTAGAAAATTTGGGGCACAACTAAGTTCCATGATATTACAGTACATGTTCTTCTATGTCCTGAGTCTTCACTGACCTCGAAAGGCTAGGGCCAAAATGTTGGCTGACCTTTTGGCCCTGCCATTTCTCCAATTTTTGATCTGCAAACTTAGGTTGTTAACCATCTAGAAGAGAAGCTGATTATTACCCTGCAACACATGCAGGTCAGTTTACCCTAACTATCTGACTGAATTCTTTTTAGTTGTTGTTTTGCCTTTCTGTTTGTATTTCTTCTTTTGATTTCTTATACTAGGAAGACCATATGATATTTGCACATGTGTCTCAGGTTTATTTCACTGATGAATATAAGTTCAAGTGGCATCTACCTCAATATAAATGCTTCAAGTTTATCAAACAAATACATTTTTAAAAAGCTTTTATTTCCTTACAAAATTATAGCCCATTTTTGAAAATTTCCATGTCTTTGAATTTTCGACATGTCTCCTTCTTATATCTGATGATATTCCCTGGACAAAGTGTATTGAATTTTGTGTTGATGACTATAAAGGAGCCTAGAGTTTTCTTAATGATTTTTAACTGGAAACAAAGTTATGTGTTCATATACAGAGCTTTAATTTATCTTTATTAACTTCTTCATTATTCTCATATTAGTATTTTAAAATTCATTTTAGGATGTATGTGAATAATTGTCCACCCACGGAAATGAATAAAAACAACACTCTGATACAGCATAAAATAGTTAAAATCAGCAACAAGACAGATGAACCTATTGTTTTCTGAATCAATATGATTGAGTATTATGCATTTTTGATACACATGAAATAAGAGAAGCTAAAGGAAGCTTCATATTTTATGGAAGAGAAAAATGCAGAGTGATGGTTAGCAGGGTTGGAAGTTGAAGAAGCAGCAGTCTTCAATGGTAGTCCTCACTTAGGAGAACATTTGTGGTGAAGAAGCTGTATTAGAATATGGTACCTGCTTCTAGGTTATTGTACCTCATTTATTTAAAATTCATATAACTAGATACTGCAAAGAAGGAAGTACAAATGCATAAAACTAAAGAAAACAATCAAGAAACAAAAATGCCTGAAGATGTTAGTGTAGATTACAGACTGTAGCAACTGAATCTAAATATAATTCAAATATATATATAACCACATTGATTGAGCTATGGAGGTGAAGTAGTTGACTTAAACATCATGATTTTATGAGACAAGTGCGTATGTCTGTAAACCCAGCACGGAGAAGAGTGAGGCACTGTTGCTGTGAGTTTGAGGCCAGCCTGGGCTACAAGATGTGTTCAAGGCCAGACTGAATTACACAGTGAGTTTCACAGTGTCTCAAAAAAATTCATGATTTCACTGGACATTGTAAATGCCAAATTTTATTTGTCTTTAGTGTTATGGTATCCAGTAAAATATTAATTTTCCAAAGATACTTAGCTCAACTACTTTTCTATCAAAGTTCTACCAGGGCTTATATAGAGCCACATATACAAAATTTTAAATATATTTACTTATGTATATCTGTATAGAACACAAACATATGTATATATGTATACATATATCCACATATGCATAAGTTTATATAAGCCAAATTTATGCACATGTATGTAATTTTGTGTATGTATAGTATTTAGAAAACCACAATTATGTATGAATATGCATGTATATACATGCACACAGATGGTAGATGTAGAAACAATTATTCATATTTTATGTATGTTTACATAAGTATATAACACATGGTGTTTTCCTAGCTATCTCAGTGATGAAACGGTTAGTATCTGTAACAACATCCCACTAGTAAGGAGCACATCCAGAACTCAGATCTTACTGTCTCAAATCACTTTCCATTAAATTGGACAAGAGATCTTTAGAAAAATGACTAATAACAGAATTTGATTAGAGAGGGCTGGGGAGATGGCTCAGTGGAATAAGCGCTTCCCTGGCAAGTAGAAGGGCCTGAGTTCAATTCCCAGTTCTGCCAAAAAATAAAAAAAGAAAGAATTTGTTTAGAGAATTTAAAGGTGAATCATAAGAATCTTAGCACTCCCAAAAGAGAGGAAATACTCACAAAACAATACAAATGAAAACAATTCATTGAATCTAGGTTAAAAACACAGGAGACAACTAAAGGATCTTCCCAATATTAGAAGTGAATTATTTGATCCAAAACATAAGTAAATGTAATATTGTTACAATTCAAAGAATAAAATAAATATGCACATATAAATTATCATATAAATAAACAATTGAACAAAACTTGAAGTAGGAATGGCATATTTCTGTGAAAACATAAATAATGCATACAAATATATCGCACTACAGAAGATAGAGTGCAACTTCTTCCCTACTGAGTGTGGGGTGGATATTAGTGGTTGATTTCCATAAAAATAAATTACAGAAATTAAGAATTAGCAATGGTTGAACTATAGAAAAACCTGACAACCCAACCAAATGATGCACATTAGCACACTAGTGACATCATACAGATATCATGCAACTGCTTGATGTACTGTGAAAAGGATTACTGTATCTCCACAGTATTTTAAATGCACAACTCAGCCTAATGAGAAAATCATAAGTTTCAAATCAGGGCATATTTTATAGATTATCTGGTCAGTATTTCTTAATATTGTAAGGTTCTAAGAAAAACTGGGCTAGCAGAGTTGAGCTGCTAAATCAGAATCAGGCAGCATTTCCAGGTTCTCTGTGTATTGGAAATGAAACAGTAAAAGATGAGTTACTTGGCAAGGTGAGTACAAAAGGGAATGAACTGAAGTTCAGTGATTGTAGTTATTTGAATTTAATGCAAGGAAGACTCCTCAAAAGCAAGTCCATGATGGCAGAAGCAGTAGATGTCAAGAAAGGAGAGGGAGACATAGTGGACCAGACTGACATGGAAACAGATCAAGGAGAGAAAGGTACTCTGAATTTAGCTGATCTGGGAGTTAAGCAGTGGGCTGGTGCTGCATCAGAGAAGCATCTTAAAATGATCACAGATAAGCTTGCTGCTTTCACAAACAGAAGTCCCAGGGGCTGGGGATATAGCTGTGCTGCATAAATACCTGCTTGGTAAGCACAAAGTCCTGAGTTCAATCCCTGGTACTGGGGGAAAAACATCTCTTCACTTTCCATATCAGGTGAAAATAACAGTGCATATTGCCTCTTTGTCCCATCCGAGGTCACGAGGTCAACATGTTATACATACATATATATATATATATATATATATATATATATATATATGTATGTATGTATGTATGTATGTGTGTGTGTGTGTGTGTGTGTGTGTGTGTGTGGTGTGGTGTGGTGTGTGTGTGTGTGTGTGTCTGTGTGTGTTTTACTTATGGGGCTGGGGATTGAATCTTTGTGCCTCACCACTGTGCTATACTTTGAGATTGTTTTTTATTTTTTAATTATGTTTCAGGGCTTCATTGGGTTTCCCACTGTGGACTCAAACTGCTGATATTGTGTACTCAGACTCTCAAGTAGCTGGAACTACAAGGATATAGGTATGCACTATTGTGTCCAAGTGTAGATATGTGTACACACACAAACATACATGGTACATATACGTATATCTGGCAAATATGTAAATATATACAGATGCTATCACTTTTTACTTTCCTTCCACTTTTTTTTCTTTTTACTCTTTAAACATTTTAACTATTTAGCTTTTCTAAAATTGTTCTTCTTAATTTTATTTTTTATCATCTTCAAAAACATTTTAGTTTATATTATTTTTAGCCAACTAACACATTGATGTTAGCAAATTGGATATTATAGTTGGAGTGTGGGATTTGCCCTAGCTGGTTCAGTTATATTTGTTATTTTTGCTGTTATTTGTTTCTCCACTTCGATGAAATGTTGGTGGTTGAGGAACCCACTTTAAATAGGCTGGGTACCTTGAATTTACTTCCAATCAGACTAAAAGACAATACATCTTGCTACACACAACACAGAGCTACATGAACTTCAGCATATACTTTAACTCAAAGAATAGAGGAAACAAAATGAGACAAGTAATAACTAGGCCCCAGGAGGCAAAATAAAGAGGACCTAAAGTCGTGATGCTGGGTTCTGCATTTATAGTACAGCAAAGTGGAAAATCATAAAGAATATGGACAGTGCGTTCTAACGGGCTTCAGCAAAGATCCTTTGCAACCCTTTGGAAAACATACTGTTGACAAAACTAGTGGGCTGCTCATAAAGCTGACTACAGGGCATATCTTCTTCATCCACTAGAAGAAAACCACTTATGAGACTCACAGAGATAGCAAAAGCCTCAGGTTCTGACATAGCACACAATGTTTCAGCATAATCTCATCAACATGAAAGAAGTAAAAAGAAAATTACATCATGAAGCCAATTTGGAAATCTATCCGTCAACTAAAAATATAGGCCCTCATGTACAACTGAAAGAGACAGCCAGTGCAACAGGTGTGCTAATATGATCACAAAATTATAAGAATTATGAAAAGATATGACAATATGATTCTTTAGAAAGTTCATAATTCTATAACAACTGATGTTAATGATACTGAAGAGGATGAAATTCCTGTAAAAACATTGAAAAGAAACTGGGTATGCTGGTATAAGTCTGTCATAAATCAGCTATTCAAGAGAATGAGGCAAGAAAATAGTAAATTTGCAGCCAGCCTAGGCAATTTAGCAGAACTGTCTCAAATCCGACAAAAAATAAGTTGTGGATATACCTCAATTGTACAGTCCCTGCTAGGTCCAATCTTTAGCAACAAAAAAGCAGAAAAATAGTGAATCCCAAAATAATTATATATTTCCGTATATATGGAATTTCCACAAGACTATTAAAAATAACTTAATTAAAGGAGCTAACACAGGTATAAGGAAAGCATTCAATACAGAGAGATTTTCTAATTTTTTTCTATATTTTAGGGAAGGGTCTACAGGGTGTTCAGGGTCTCTTTACTAGATAAGATTCATAGTGACCTGCATGTTAACAGCCTCCCAAGAGCTGGGATTACAGGCATGCATCCCCATGCCCAGTCTCCTTTGCCATCTCAGTGTGACCCAGGGGCAGAGCTGACACAGCGGAGAGATTTTTTTTTAATGAATCAAAGAAGATCTTGTAAATGAAAAGTCCAATAAATCAGATATATCTCAGTTGAAATATTTATCAATAGATTACATCAAACAGAATTATGAATTTTAGGGCTTGAAGACAATGTTGAGGAATTATCCCATTAATATAGAAACAATAAATAGTAAATTATGAAGAAAACAAGACAGACCTCTAGGATAAAGTGTAAAAACCCATCAAAGTTTCCTTGCAATACGAAGGGTTCAGAATGCATACTATGAATATAAAAGATCGATTCAGTGATATATCAGCAAAGCTTTCAAATCTTTAGAAAGTTATGGATTTCCAGGAATAGAAGGTATTTGGAACTTCACACATATGTTAACAGCAAAGAACTTCTCCATGGAACTTCACACATATGTTAACAGCAAAGAACTTCTCCATGGCACACTTTAGTTAAAATATCAAGAGCATAGAAGAAAGAAATGATATTGAAAGCTATAAGAGAAAAAAATCTCTCACAAATGCAATCTCATCTAAATAACATCATTTTCAGAAGAAACTGAAGACCATGAAGAGGAATGTATTTAAAGCTCTGAAAGAAAATAACTGCAGACCTAGAATACTATATGTAAATTCCTCAGAATTCAAGAGAAATAAAGATGTTTTCAGAAATAAGCTAAAATGAAATTCATAATACTAAGGCAGTATTCCAAAAAATATTAAGAGAATCCTATGTGGAGAAGAAAAAGAATAAAAAAATGAGAATTATGAAAAAAAATCAAACAATAGAAGTAGAACAACAAAATGATAGGAATTATTCTATACCTTTACATAAGATTGAATTCAAATGGTCATAAGTATAATTCTCTCATTATAAAACAGAAAGTGGGTTTTATTAAACAATTAGGTACAACTATTTGCTGCCCAATGGAACATGTCTCACTGAAAAAAATATGCACAGACTAAAGGGAAAGGATAGAAATTGAAATACTATGAATATCATTGGTTTCCTAAAGAAAAGAAGTATAGCTCTTCTTATGTCCAACAAAGGAGTTCTCAACAAGAAATTGATCAAAAGAGACAAATATGAATGCCACTGGCAGACATAAAAGTCCATAAAGAAAACGAAATAATTGTGAATGTATATGCAACAAAATTTGGCAACCCAATTGCACAAAATAAAGACTATTGAACATAAAAGGTACATAGGCCCCAATACACTTATGAGATTTCAATACCTCAGTATCACAAAGAACTAATCCAGAACACAAAATCAACTAAAACATGTGTTCACTGAACTATAGGACGAATGGAATTAACAGACACCTGCATATTATTCTATACAACAATTACGGAAAGCATATCTTTTTCTGCAAGTCGGGATAACTTTTCCAAAACAGACTATATTTTAGGCTACAAAGAACATCTTTAAAAATAAAATATATTGAAGTATTTACATGATTATTTCATTTTATTAGTTCATAATAGAATTAACTGCAAAAGAGACTATAAGAACTATTAAAGTACATGGAAATTGAACTGTATTGTTCAATCTGTCAGTCATTATATCAAGATAAAATTGAAAAATTGCTAAGATAAAAAGCAAAAGCAACATATCAAGATCTGTTAAACAACGAATACAGTATTAAAGGAAATTTTATTTCTATCAGTGATAGCTCTAAAATGATTTAATTGTACATATAATACTCCTCAGTAAAAGAATTAATAACTGCATTTAAAGAAGACATTGATAAAAAAAATAGAAGAGATTAGAAAAATGACTGATTATTTGATGAGCAATACAGGAAAGAAGTAGATTGCATGAAGCAGAGTCAAAGCGATAGAGGAACTTAAAATCTCAATAATAAGCTTTCAAAACTGTTTGAGTGAAAATGAAGACAGAGTGTCAGATCTTAAAAACACTGGCACAGCTAGTGAAAAGGTAAACAAACATCTCTTATAAACAACTAGAATGCAGGAAAAAATAATTCATCACTACCCAGCTAATCCAGGAAAACAACAACTTGCCAGAGGGACACAACAGATTCACTCCTAAGGGTTGCAGAAGGAAGGAGCTGAGCACAGCAGCCAGAAAAGAAGAACAAACCCAAGACTATTATAAGGAAAGAAATAAATATGTCCACTATCAAAATTAATGAACAGAGGATAAAAGAGCACTGTAGAGGATCAATGGAACCGAGTTCGTTCTTTGAATTCATATACAAGATTAATAAACACTTTGCAAGATTAACTAAAATAGTCAGCTTAATAAAATTCGAGATGAGCAAGGGAATATTACAGCAGATAATACTGAAATCCAGAGGAATATATATATATATATATATATATATATATATATATATATATATATATATGGATTTCTTATCATTAATGATCATTAATGACTTTGAAAATTTATACTTCAACAAAGTGAAAATCTACACAGAACCAAAACTTATGAGACACACTCAAACTACCAGCATTAAATCATGAGGACATACAATTCTAAGCAGATCAGTTATGATCATTGAGATTAAAACAATAATAAGAAAGTGATTGGGGCCAGGGAGATAGCTCAGTAGAATAAGTGCTTGTCTGGCAAGCACAAGGGCCTGAGTTCAATCTCTGGTTCTGAAAAAAAAAGAAAGAAAGTGCATGACAAAGAAAACCTTAGAACCAGAATGATTTACAGCTGCAATTTACCAGACATTTAAAGAAATAAAAGTAATATTTCTGAGACTATTCTATGAAGTGGAAAAGGTTTATTGTATGAAACTAAAGGAAAGATAAGCTGTCAATACCATTTAACCATTTAACAATATTAGTATAATCCTGATATCAAAATCAACTAGGGACACAAAAGAAGAAAAACCCATCTCTCTCTCTCTCTCTCTCTCTCTATATATATATATATATATATATATATATATAGAGAGAGAATATGGTTACAAATGTGATCAATAAAATACCTGAAAACCAGCCCCAACCTAGGCCTGGCAAGTGTGTGGGAGAGTTTATGGCTATCCTTCATCAATGGGACTGCTGCAGACAAAACTCAGGCATGCTGCATGAGGGAGACCCTCTGCCACACACTTGTGACCTCTAAACCAATAGGAGCCCCCCAAGCCCGCTGAGTGAGTGAGAAATTCTGCTGAATACTTGGAACCCCCGGATCCAGCCCAAGCGCAGACCCAGGGAATGTGTGGGAGAGCTTGCCCTCTGCCCTGTGCCTCCTTTACCCCTTCAGACCCAACCCAGGCCTGGCATACAGGCCTGGGGTGAAACTCTGTAGCTGCAGTAGTAGAAGAGAGAGAGGGGACAGAACTAACCAGCTAATCCAGGAGTACAACTTGCCAGAGGGACACAACAGTTTCACTCCTAAGAGTTGCAGCAGAAGGAGCTGAGCACAGCAGCCAGACGCAAGCGAAGCACAACTGAATAAATTCAAATATTGTAGATCTTCATCAGTAGGTGCTAAGGTTATAACTGCATCAAAGCTCTATAACAAATGTCAGGGGAGAGTGCTATCCAAAATGACAAAAAGAAGGAGCAAAATGCAATCTCAGACCCCAAGCAAAAAAAAAAAAAAAAAGTGTAGAGAACATTGGACAGAAGAAACTGGGAATCACACAGCTCAAGTATCCGAATCAATAGCGTCTGAAATCAAGAAACACCTGCAGAAAGGTATAGAAGAACTCAGAATAGAAATAACCTCGGAAATTCAAAAAAGAGATTTCTAAATTAATAGCATTTGAAGAATCAAATACAGAAACATATGGAGGAAACCCAATCTAAAGAAAAAAGAAAAAAAATAAACTCTGCAGTAAAAGAATTAAAAACTGCTTCTAAGAAAACATTGATTAAAAAAGTAGAAGAGATTAGAAAAATGACAGATTACTTGAATGAGCAATACAGGAAAGAAATAGATTGCATGAAGCAGAGTCAAAGTGATATAGAGGAACTTAAAATCTCAATAATAAGCTTTCAAAACAGAGTGAAAATGAAGACAGAGTGTCAGATCTTGAAAACACTGGTGCAGCTAGCGAAAATGTAAGCAAACATCTCTTATAAATAACTAGGATGCAGGAAAAAATAATTCATCACCTGCATGATGGTGCAAACAATGTGAGCAATGTGAGACTAATAAGCATCATTGAGAAAGAAGGAATGAATACAAATGATATAAAAAGAATATGGGCACAAGTAATAACAGAAAAAATTCCAAATATGAGGAAAAAACCCGACATTCAGGTAACCAAAGCACACAGAACTCTAAAGAGCTTCAAACCAATTAAAAATAAACTGAAACATATGGTAGTCAAGATCCTAGAAATATAGTGAAAGAATAATATACTGAAAGCTGCTAGAGAGAGAGGAAAATAAAAACAGATCACATTTAAAGGAAAGCCCATTAGAATAATGGCAGAGTTCTCTACACAGACCTTGTAGGAAAGAAGTATATGGAGCAGAGTACTTCAAGTCCTCTATGAAAACAAATTCCAGCCCACATTACTATACCCTGCAAAACTCTCTTTCAAATTTGATGGAGAAGTGAACTACTTCCATGACAAAGAACAAATAAAGAATTTCATGATGACAAAGCCAACACTACACAGACTACTGAAAGATGTTTAAGAGAGGGACAAAAATGATCAGAACTCCATGAATGAGAACAGGAGGAAAAGACTAAATAGGGAAAACAATTAAACACAGGACAAAAAGGAGTAAATAACAGCATATAAATATCATGTCAATTGTAAATCAGTAGATCTCGATGATAACCATCAATGTAAATGGACCTATTTCACCAAATAAGACAAATAGACTGGCACATTGGATGACAAAACACAATGCAACGATATGGCACATACAAGATACACACTTAAGTAAAAAAGAAATTCATAGGCTGAAAGTCAAAGGATGGAAAACAATACCACATGCCTCAGCATCTCAGAAAAAAGCTGGGGTAACAATCCTGTTTTTATAAGGTATCAACTTCAAAGAAGAATGTTCTAATGAAATAAAGAAAGAAGCTGTATACTTGTTAGTGGAAAATTCAAGAGGAAGAGGTAACACTCATAAATGCATATGTACCAAACACAGGAGTATCCAACTATGTAAGACAAATTTCTTTTCTAAAAAATCAATATATTCTACTTGGGCAAGACTTTCATGTACGTTCCAAAACTATGTTTTAAACAGTGTCTTAAGTGCAAGCCCCATCCCTGGGATGTGCTGAAATAGCAATTGAGACTGGGCGTTGTATTGCTTGCCTGTAATGCCACCTCTTGGGAAGTGGTAAACAGGCGGATCACTATGAGTCAGATGTAATAGAGACCTTGAACAACCAATAGACCCTTCATTGAATAATACTAAACAAAAAGGTGTCTTTAAATTTTAAGAATAAAGATTCCCAAGGGCTGGCCAGATAGCTCAGCAGACTAAATCACCTGCTTCGGCAGGTCCTAGGGGCCAGGATTTAATCCCTGGAGTGCCATGCCTGCTCTGCCCACGGGGTATGCTGAGACAGTGACTGAGCCTGGTTGTGGTGGCATGTGTCTTTAATCCCAGAAGTTGGGTGGTTAAAAACAGGATAATCACTATGAGTCTGATCTACATAGTGAGATCCTGTAGAACTTGTCCTAAATTCATTTAAAAAATTCCCCCCTACATAGTTTGAATTATTTCTTTAAATGGCACTTCCAAACTGAAAACTATTTTTTAATATCTTTAACCCCTCAACTCATTTTAACCCAATCAATGCAGAATTACTTGCTCCAAGTACCATTCCATGGTCTTACATTCTTATGTTGGTCTACAAGGAAAGAGCAAATATACAATATTTTCAAATAGATTCTCAAATTAAAAAATATTCTAACTAGTATATGGTCTGATTTTATCCAAATTTTTGTAGCACTTGCTGTTTAATTCTACATGATTTTTATTACAATTTCATTTGTATTCAAGGGGAATCATAAAATATATTTACTTTGCCATTTTAAAAAATGATGAAATTTTAATGCAAATTAAAAAGTATGATCAACTGGCAAATCAATTTTAAGCTAGTAGTTTTCTAATGTTTACTGTTTAATATCCTCCTTTGAAACGTTGTTCTCAGGATAGTCAATTAAATGCCCACCATACATTACCATTTACTTACATCTTCCTAAAATGTGGTGTTGATATTTCCTTATTAGAATGCCAGAGGATACAACTTAAACATGTTTTCTGAATTATTTTAATCTTGATAGTCCTGGGGCTTTAACAATCTTATCAATCTACCTTATATTCCTTTGTGGGTAGTATTCTTCATACACGGGTCAAGGTAAATTTGTAGACATCTTCAATTTCCTTTGTGGCTTCACATGCACTTATTTAATTAACCGAAACTTCCTCCAGTCAGTTTTCTTCCTCAGTATATAACCTTCCACCATATTTTAAATAGAGCTTGACACCAAATATGTATTTTCTTAATCCTTTTATAAAGCTAGTAAACCTCTATCTGGAGAATGCCTTCCATAACCTCTAGGAAACACACTATTTTCTTGGCTCATTAACAACACAAATAGAGGGGTTGGGGATGTAGCTCAATGCTTAAGTGCCTGCCTAGCAAGTGCAAAATCCTTCCTTCAATTCCCTGTATAATCAAATAAAACAAAACAACACAAATACTGACCTGTGTGACTTGTTCCTTGGCATGATTTCATCTATTGTCTGTACTCGCAATTTTCAAATGTGTTTGCCATTCTCTTTAGCGGCGGTAATGTCTTCGTCGTCTTATGCAAAAACAAAGCAGGAAGGAATAGCATAGTTTTACCCAATAGATTATCAAAAGCAGAAATAAGAGTACCCAGCTGACTATGATAAACATAGTTAGATACACTTTAGTATCAATACTGATTCTATCTTCCATAAATATAGACTTATGGAAGTTCAAGTTTTAACAGAAGGGAGTAAATTCCCTCACACACTCTTGTAGGAAGTTGGTAAGGCATTACCCCACTGTACTGCATGTGTTAATAGGCCAAGCTTTATCCATTATCATGTCATGAGCACATAGCATAGCAGTAACCAGGACAACCTGTGAGGATCACAGACAGTTTAACCTTCATGAAAACCTTTCCTGCTTAATCTCCATTTGGTCCCTGATGACTTTGTTTCTGGTCACATAAATATGATGTACAGAATATCCTTTTTATCTTGGCTATGTCCTCACACTTTATTGATCAAGATGGGATTTATTTATAATTACTAGTTTTCTAATTTACTGATTCTGTGCATATTTTTACTAATACACAGTGTTCAAGTATATGCCCACACAATCAAAATCACTAGGTCTATACATTTGTGTGTATGTGTGTGTGTGTGTGTATGTATGTGTGTGTGTGTGATACTGGGGATATAATTCAAGTCCTTAAGCCTTCAGATGTTCACCCAACTGAGCTATCTCCCCGGCCCTACATTTCGTTTTTCAGTAAAATAATTTTCCCTTCTGTTATATCCCTTCTGTTACATCTGTAATATAGATTGTGATATTCTTTACATAATAATATTCATTGGTATTTTGTGTGTGTGTGTGTGTGTGTGTGTTTCATCAGTAACCAACCAACATGACTGTATTTTAAAACAGTCTTAATTTAAGCATGTTAAACCATGTGAAGAACTTTGGTGTACTTTATGCACTTCAGATCCAGTACATGGAAGATATACATTACAATTTATTAGACAGTTGATGAGCAACATAATTAAAATAGGAACCCTGGGAGAGTGCACATATAGCTAGATGAGGGCTCATAGAAGAAGGTCTGAGAGTGGAGTTCACTTGCATGTGAGGGGTCAAAAGAAGGAAGAGTTAAAGGTGATATTCAGTCTTTTGTCTAGTGTAGAAAGGTGTCTGAAAACTGATTTAAACCCAAAATAATGATTTTCACCAGCTTAGTGCCCATTTGTGTTAACTAAATAATTTAATGATATCCCTAGTGCAGTTCCTATTTATTCTTACTTGGTAACAAAATGCACCTCATCCATATGCAAGTTCATCAATTCAACTATGACAATTAGCCTTTCTCTAACTCTTGAGTTCCTGAAAGTGTCATTTAGTCACTTTGGAGTCAACCATGCTATGCTTTGGGTTGAACATTCAGTGCCTTGATATCAATGAACAACCACAGAAAAAAATTTAAAAAAATAACATAGAGAAAGTAATAGCATGTTGAGGACCTCCATGGTCAGAAAGAGTTGACAAATAAGAGGCCTCTGTCCAATCATCATGTTAAAAATCAAAATCAACACCTAAAAAATGTAAGGTTTTCCATGTACATTATCTTGTGTCACTGTAGATGTTCATAAGAGGAACATTTAAAGTACTGAAAATAAAAAAACAAATCTAATTTTAAATTTATGTTCAAATTTTCACACAGTAGTTCATGACAGAACATGTGATTCAGTAAACTACTTTTCATTATGCTCTATATTACAGTTTATGTAACGCTACAGAAAAATTCTGACCAAACATCCATATAGATTAATGGATAAAAGGGATAGTGGTCTATTGTGTATAGCTGTGCAATGCACACCACTTGAACTGTGGCAAGTCCATGTTAAGATGGACTTAGATGTGAACTAAAATGCATAATTTTGAAGACATGTCATGAAAGAAAAATATAAAGCATGTTTTGAATATTTTTATATTAAGTATATATATACTTAATATAAAAATATTCCTAAATGTTAAAATTCAGGATACAGTGGGTTAGAAAAATATATTATAAGGCAATTGCACACTTTATAACCTTTTAATGTGGTTTCTAGAAAATTTAGAATTACATATGAGGCTTCATTATATTTCTATTAGACATTGTTTTATTACAGCATATTTAAATAACAAGGTTGTGATATCCTTTAACTACTCTTTCTTCTTTGGCATCATTTTTCTAAAGTAAATTATTATTTTAAAATAGTTGGACTCTACTAAAATATCTTAGATGATTCCCCATTAGCTAGGAATGTTTTTGAAGTTCAAATGTGCTGTCATGTTCTTTGGATACCAAAATATGACATAAGTAATATTTATTATCTGCACTTTGCAGCACTGATAATTGTCAAAACATATGAAGACAGATTATTTAGGCAAGTAGGAGAAACTAAGGAAAGACACTTAATTTTTCATTCATCACTATAATTTTTCCTTCTTTTCAATTAGCACCAGTAGTCATCTTAATGTAATGGGAGCCCAACCTTATCTCGTATGCTAAATATCTGAATTTAGCTGGTGAGATTTCCTTTAGAGATTAAGTTATCTTTGAAATTCTCCAGCTCAGACAGCATCATTCACTTTTCTACTCTGTTCTTGACCCGAATCCTTACTGATGCAATTTTTTCTTGAACAAAACACATCTCAATGGCCTTTTGGGCCTCCCTGAGTCCAATATCAACACAGATGAAGAATGATTTCATTTTGTAGCCTCTTCT
>PVKA01031242.1:0-26449 GCA_004027165.1 Ctenomys sociabilis
AATCGGGGAAATTCCCACTCAATCAGTGGGCTTTAGGTCAGGGGTTCCGGGGAGGTGTTGGTGAGTGGGACCTGAGGTTTCAGGCCAGTCACTGGCTTGGAGGGGTTGGGGACAGGGATCCGCGTAGCGTGTGTGGGAAGAAGCCAAAGGCTCTCCCTCAGACTCACCACCCTCTCACTGATCTGGGAAGCCTGGTGAGGCCTGTAAATTCGCTCTTGCTGGGAGAGCTTGGCGCGGGATCCAGGAGGCTGCTGGAGTCAGCCAGTGTCTCAGGCTGGTCTCTGGGGCTGGGCAGGCGCGGACGGGATGGAGCAGGATGGCGGAGTGGGCCGCGCTGTCTCTGGCCGGTCTCAGGGGCTGGGCGGGGGCAGGCGGGATGGAGCAGGACAGCGGAGTCGGCCGCGCGGTCTCTGCCCGGTCTCAGGGGCTGGGCGGGGGCTCAAGCACCTCTAATAATTGAATGACGGGAGAATACCCATCTTTGACAGGGGATACAAAAGAAGAACCATTCTGTGTTTGTATATACAGTGCAGTTAGGATAAATATGCAATACTTCTTATAAATCTATGAGAAGAAAGATTTGCACTAATAGTGTTTGGACAGGATATCCTGTCAGCTGCTGGTACTATGGATAACCACTAGGAAGACAACAATGTAAAAAGTATTAATTTTTTTTTTTTTTGTCTTTTTGAGACAGGGCCTCACTATGCAAGTGGCCTTAAGCTCACTTTGTAGCTCAGGCTAGTCTTAAACTTATAACAATCCTCCTGCCTCAGCCTCCCTAGTGCTGGGATTACAGGCATGCACCACCACGCCCGGCTAAATAGTATTAATTATTGAAACTGTACTATAACTCAACTTGAAAAAAAAAGATAAGTATACACCTACATTCTCTTAATTCATTGATTAGAAGCATCTGCTCTAATTGTGTTTGTAAATAGAATATCATGTATGCACCTTGTACAACAAAATCCACTATGAGAAAAATATGCAATGTATTAATTATTTAATCTGTCCTGCTAATTTGATTTGAAACTGTCTCATTGCTATTTGTTCTTCAATAAAATAAAATTAAAATAAAAAAGGATGTCCTGTCTGCTTCTTGCACTATAAATAACCACTAGGAAGATAACAATGTAAAAATTATTAATTATTGAAACTGTGTTATCATTCAGCTTTTTAAAAAAATATAAGCGTACAGCTACATTCTCTTAATTCATTGATTAGAAGCATCTGCTCTAGTACTGTTTGTAGATAGAGTATCATGTATGCACCTTGTACAACAAAAGCCACTACAAAAACTATGTGCAATGTATTAATTGTTGAATCTGTCCTACTAATTTGATTTGAAACTGTCTCATTGCTATTTGTTCTTCAATAAAATAAAATAAAAAGAAATTATGGGCCAGCAAGATAGTTCCGCAGACTAAGTGCCTGCTTTGGTAAACACAAGAACCCAGGTTCAACCCCTGGTACCTCATGCCTCTCTTGAGCATGCTGCGCTGGCCACAGAGACTAGGTGTGATGACATGCACCTGTAATCCCAGCCCTGGGGAGGATAAACACAGATGACCAAACAGTTAGGAATCCAAACTGCATAGTGAGACCTTGTACCAAAAGCATAAAAAATGAAATTAAATTGTTTCCTATAACAACCTTGTGAATGAGTGCTATCTACAGATCACTCCTAGCAGAGCATTCAATGGGGCTAACTCACCTTCACTTGGTGCCTTTGGAAACTGGTCTTGAGGCAAGCATTTTAGTGCAAATAGCTCATTCTAGAAATTGAATTAGTAAGTGGTAGGAATGCAATAGACAAAGCAGGGTAGCAATGATGTCTGAGTTTTAAAGAGAGTCACCTCAGTGGGGAGCTAGAGCTCAGTTCTGCTGGGTCCCTGGAGATAGTGTTTAGTATAACTCAGGCTTATCATCATCAAGGAGGAAGGAAACTGGTCTTTACTTCCTCTTTATCACTGAATGAGAGATGCTTCCAAGGTATTCTTTTTCCAGTACTTCTGATTTTTCTTCTATACCCACTGAACATTCTTCTGTGTCCAGAAAAAAATATAACAAAATATATAAGCAAAGTATAGCAGGTGTTTGATTGCACAAGCAGCTTGCAGCTTGTAGAAGTGAATGTCAAAAAGGAAGCTGGTGGGGCACTAATAAGTATGCTATCTGTTCCAGTAGGAGATTGTGCAGGGGGTGTGTGAACAGCATCCACAGCGGAAACAAGACTCTTCGATATACAAAAAAATTTACTTCATTCACTGGGAGATGCATAAGCATCAAAGTGCCATTCATCACCAGGCAGATGGGCAAAACTCTTGAGCTTGAGCATTCACTGCGTGCATGAGGCTGAGGAGACCTTTATCCTCATACAATAATCTTGATGTACAAAACAGAACTGCCTTTAGGGAGGAAACTTGGGCAATGGCTTTCAAGATTTAAAAAATGCAAATTAAATTTTGACTCCACGGGTCCCCCTTCAAAGAATTTCTTGCAAGCATCTGAGATTCAAAGTAGGCATTGCTATTCCGTGTGTGTGTGTGTGTGTGTGTGTGTGTGTGTGTGTGTGTGTGAGTGAAAACACTGTAAAAGCAAAATACAGACAGCAATTCAACCATTCCTCTGTGGGACTGGTTGAGTAAACTGATACTTTCACAGGATGGAATTTGATGCACTTATTTAAAACGAGACACAGTCTTTTAATATGTGGAAAATAGTAAAATATGTACTACTAAGTAAAAAAGATGTAATATACATTACATATATATATATGTAATGATTTCTCTGTAGATGTATATTAAACACTGAAGATTCAAAAGAATGCCTCATCTGGATGGAGAACTGACAAAGAGTGAGAAACAGTAATAAAGTACTATATTATATCTTTTACTATCATTTTGATTTAGGAATTGCATCATTTATCTAATTGTTAAAATGAATTTAGGGCTGGCCAGATGGCTCAGCAGACTAAAGCATCTGCTTACGTAAAGTGCAGGGACCGGGTTTGATCCCTGGAACCACAAGCCGTGCTGCCCCGCCCCCAAGGTGCAGAGAGACAGTTGAGACTGGGGGTGATGGTACATGCCTGTAATCCCAGCACTTGGGAGGATGAAAACAGGAGGATCACTATAAGTATGATCTCTTTAGTGAGACCCTGTAGACGCTGTACTAAACACAAATTTTTTTTTTTAAAAAAGGAATTTAATTTGAAAACTAAGTGATTTCAGAGGCAAAGATAACATAGTAGAAGCCTGAAGCAAGTCATAACTTCTCCAGGACCTGAAAGTGAAATTTCCTCTTTAGAAAGGAGAAAGAAAAGAGCTCTGGGGGTCAAGCATGGCCACACATGTTTGTAATCCCAGCACCTGAGAGGCTAAGGCAGGAGGACAGCTGTGAGCACCAAGCCAGCTTAGACTACAAAGTGAGTTCAAGACCAGCCTGAACTGTATAGTGAAAGCCTGTCTCAAACAGACAAAAAAAAAAAAAAAAAAAAAAAAAAAAAATAGTTCTAGGAATCATGATAGCTGAGAAAAAAGCTAACTTCATGGAGAAACAAGATAATGTAGAGGAATGATTGAAGCATTCTGGAATGCTCAGCCTGGCTCCACGAGTACCAAGTGAGCTCTAAGAGGTACCCAGTGAGGAGCAACAGACCAGAGTGTAGTCCTTGGGGAAAGCTGCACCTAACAGTGTGGGCTGTCACTCTAACAGTGATTCCCTCTGCATAGCAGGGGAATTTTGGAGAAGAAACTCACTGCAGTGCCTGCCATACAGGTATAATCAGAAGTCCTTTTGAGAAAGTTTTTCAAGACAGCTACTCCCGAAATCAGCTATCACTGAACATTCACCCTACTGGAGTGACTGGTGAAAGACAGCCACAAGAGACAATCACAGAGAGAGACAACTAATCACACACCCTCTTGAGAAGTTTAAGCAGCACAGGCGATGGAAGACACAGCTGTACCATCCTCAGTGATGAGAAACCAGCAATCAACTATCACAGCACATCATGTTCTGTGGGTCATGTGTGGTCATGGGTCATATGTGGCTTTCAGTTCACTGGACTCAGTACCAGCACTTTCAGTCCACTTCTGCCTACCTCAACACAGACACAACTCGGCTTTCCCATCCACCAATGTGATGAAGGATACACCTCCATGGGGCTGCCTGCCAGATTCCTGGGCTTATGGGGAAAAGGGACTGCAGAGCAAGTGGGACACTTCACAAACCCACCTCTTGCAAGTAAATTGGAAACAGTAGTGACTTGGGAATGGGACCACAGAAGGGCACAAAGGAGCATTAAAAGCTTCCAGAGTAAAACATGGACCCAAGGCAGACAACATGGCATTGACTGATGCCACCTAGCGGGGAAAGCAGGCAGGAGGCAGGGTTTACAGAACAAAACGTGGGTGTGGAAACACAAATCCCAGTGGTGAATCACTATCCCCCATAGCTAATGGATCCCCTTACTACAGATCCTAGAAAGTAACTACCCACCTAAACACTGCAATGGGAGCAACTTTTGGATTCATTTCTCTCTTCTTCATTTTTTTTTTATTTTGGGGGATTTGAGTTTGTTTTTTTTTTAGTGGGTGAGAGATGTTTCATTCTTTTGTTCTTTTATTTTTGCTTTACTTTTCTGTTATATCTACCTACTTCTTATCTAATTTTTAAAGATCTTTAATATGATATTTATGTCACATTTTTCTTTTCATCTTCCTTGATCTTTTTTTGTATAGTGACATAAGTTAATTTTAATCAGTCTGAGTTACAAATACTTCAATTTTCACTAATTTTATATGTATAATTAATATGCGGAAAGTGTTTTGCAATGAATTGAACACTAACATGTTTATAATGAAAAGGGGAAATGATATATATTGAATTATATATGTATGTATATTAAAAATCATTTATATATAACTTCTTTACACTCAATGCTTGAGTTCATACTGATGGTTCTTCTTGGAAAAGTGAAGAATTACCTATGTTTCCACATCTCCCCCAAGATTGTATTCCTCATGCTGTTTCTGTGATTTCACTTAAAAAATATAAATAAGAAAAGAGAGAAAAGGCAGGGTGTCTCAAAACATTATCTTTTTGTGTAGAATATTTGACCTACTGAAGTCCCAGTTTTCTTAGCTTGGACAAGGTCTTCAACTTCTGTAACTCTCTGAGTCAGTTGTGCTAGTTTATGGCCTGTGGATTTGCTATTCTGTTTTTCTTGTTTTTGTTCATCTAAAAAACCCTATTTGTATTCAATCTTTTCTGAGTCATTTTCTGACATTTTTATTTTTATTTGTATAAGCATATGTTTGCAGTACATAATGCTTATATTCTGTGTGCAGTTGGTATATGTACATGCCACATCTTTATTCTTTTTTTCATCCCTTTCTTTCCCCTCCCTCATTGTTCCACCATTTCTTGATCCTCTTCCTGTTTGAGAAACATGCTTCTCCCTATTGTCTATCTTGTATTTTGCTCTTTATTGATATTTTGGGCTTTTATATAAAGGAAACCATACAAGCTTGTCTGTCTGACTTATTTCACTTAACATTGCGGTCTCAGTGTGCATCCATTTTCTTACAAATGATTCAAGTTTGCTTATAAGATCAGCTCAGTAGTGTTCAAATATCACATTTTTCTTATGCATTCATCTGTTGATAGACGTATAAGCCACTTCAAGATTTAGTTATGTTGTCATACACGAGGATATGCAAGTATCACTGTAACACAATGTCTTTCATTCTTTTGAAAACAGAGCTAGAAGAGGAATACCTGGATTTAGTGAAATATCTAGTTTTAGTGTTTTGAGGAATTTTTTAAATAATTTTATGGAGAAACAAATAGCAATGAGACAGTTTCAAAACCGACCAATAGGACAGTTTTAATAATTGATACATTGCATATCATTGTCTTCTGAATGGCTATTCATAGTACAAGTTGCAGACATGATATTCTGTCCACAAACACTATTAGAACAAAACTTCCTATTCATTGAATTAAGAGAAAGTATGTCTATCATAACTATTTTGAATATATGGATACAAAATGGTCATTCATTTGTATCCCCTTTTTTTGTTTAGTTTTTTCAGAAAAGGGTATTCCATTGTCATTTAAATATTGTAGGTGAGTGAATTCAGCGAAAGAATTTTAAAATGGTGCTTGTATAGTTTACGCTACCACCAACTATTTAGAAGAATCCCTTATTATTTGATTTTTTGATGACAGCCATTTTTATCACAGTAAGATGGAATCTCAGTGGTTTTGGATTTTCAAAATGTCAAGAACTGCTTTGTATATTTACTGACCATTTGTATTTCTGTGAAATGTGTATTCATTTTACTTGCCAATTTTTTTATTGGATCTTTTATTTGGGGAAGGCCTAATTTTTGAACACTTTATATATTCTAGACATTAATCCTCTGCCTGAGGAATAGCTGATGAAAATGTTTTGCAATTCTGTAGGCCATCTTTTCACCCTATTCATTGTTTCTTTAGCTTTTTAATTTGACTTCATCTTGTTGATTTTTGGTGCATTTCCTATACAACTGGATTTCAGTTAAGAGGGTATCTATACCTAGGATTCTAGAGTTTTACCAATTTTGTCTTATACCAAGTTGTTTCTGTTTTAATATTTAATT
Source organism: Ctenomys sociabilis (assembly GCA_004027165.1). Classification (NCBI taxonomy): domain Eukaryota; kingdom Metazoa; phylum Chordata; class Mammalia; order Rodentia; family Ctenomyidae; genus Ctenomys; species Ctenomys sociabilis. The sequence goes on from PVKA01031242.1 coordinate 6,654, forward strand.
CTTTTTTACCTTTTAGTTTTTCTTCACTTCATAATGAGAAATATGGGTATAGACTTATTCTTCTTGCATGTAAATAATCAGATTTCCCAGCACCATTTAATAATGAAGTTATTTTTTCCTCCAGTGTATGACTTAGTCCCCTTCATCAAAGATCAAATATTTAGAAGTCTGTTGTATGAGGGATAGTTGATATAAAATTTTTTCTTAGTTTTTGGGGTTTTTTTTCACTCTGTTGGTGATTTATTTTGATGTGCAAAACTCTTTAATGAGATAAGATCCCCATTGTTAATTCTATGAAGTACTTTCCACACAATTTTGCTTTTGTTGATGAACTCTTTACCTACCCCTATGTCTTCAAGATTTCTATCTACTTTCTCTTCCTGTACATTTGGTATTTCTGTTTACATATTTAGATCTTTGATCCATTTTTACTTAGTGTAGTTCATGGTGATAGACATGGGTCTAGTTTTAGTCTTTGGCATGTGGAAAACCAGTTTTTCTAGTTCTATTTATTAAAGAGGCTATCTTTCTTCCAGTGAACATGTTGGCTCCTCTATCAAAGATGAGGTGACTAAATGTGTTTGTAGTTGTGTCTCCATTTTCTAATCTATTCCATTGATCCTTGATTCCTAAGTATTTCTTCTTTTTATTTTATTTTTTTTTTTTTTTGGATACCACTGTGAATGATGTGGTTTCCATAATTTCTCTATTGGTGCATTCATTGTTTGTGTACAGGAGTGCTATTGATTTTTGTGTGTTGGCTTGGTATCCTGCTATAGTACTGAATATGGTTATTAAATCTAGATGTCTTAGGGCCAGGGAGATAGCTCAGTAGAGTAAGCACTTGCTTGGCCAACACAAGTGCCTGAGTTCAATCCCCAGTTCTGAAAAAAAGTCTAGATGTCTTTTGGTGGACTTTTTGGGGTCTTCTATGTAGAATATCATCATCTGCATATAATGATAATTTTTCTTCCTTTCCTATCTGTATTTCTTTTATTTCTCTCTCATTTAATTGCTTTACTAATTTCCACACCTATAGTGAATAAAAGGGGTCAAAGTGGACATGGCTCTCTTGTGCTTGATTTTAGAGTGAAAGTTTCCAGTTTTGTCCATTTAGTATGATGTTAGCTATTGGTTTGTCATAGAAGGCATTTATCAGATAGAGGTAAAGACCATTTATTCTGATTTTCTATAGGGTTTTATCATGAATGAGTAAAGAATTTTAAAAAATAAGATTCCAAAATTCAAAGACCCAATCCAACAATGGGCATGTGAGACGAACCAGTCAGTTGATTAAATAGAAATGGCAAATAAATACATAACAAAATGCTCGACACTATTGGTCATCTGAGAAATATAAATTAAACTTCATTTTAATGCAAATTAAACAAATCCGAGATTCCATCTCACCCTAGAAAAAAGAGATATCATCAAAAAATCAACCATCTGTCCTGGACACCAAGGTGGAGCTCCTGTAGAAAGACACTTGGGGCTTCAGTGACTCAGCGCAGGGCAGTGGCTGCCTGATGGGTTCTAGGTAGAGATGGATGCATCTATTCCTATCTTGTATCTTCTATCTTGCACACCCTTATATCCCTACAGAGCATGCCCTCCCATGAGAAGCAATTCAGAGAGTCATGGGTGTGAAACACAGGATGACAGTACCTGCACTTTCCTCTCACCAGAAGCTCACATGTCCCTCTAAACTGTTAAAGTGGCCAACAAATATGATTATCCAAGTGGCCACAGCCATGTCAAAGGTTTTCATAGGTGTTGTGAATATTATGGCCCTCTGTTCCTTGTCCAACTTTTTGCCCCTTATCCCATCCATGCTCCCAAATCAGTCATACCCTTGTGGCTCTGGATTGGAGCTCCCAGGTACAGACTCTTGAACTCACAGCCATTCTAGTATTGCTCGTGTCCCCTTCTCAGAGAGGAGGCTCAGCCATATGGTGTTCTTATATAGTGTGCCTTAGGAAAGTCACATGCAGAGAAAATTTCTCTCAGGATTTCACAGAGAGCAAATTGGACAAGCAATGGCTGTGATTCATCCACATAGATGACACTGACAAAGGATCTGCAAACTGTGGTACAGAGTTTCAGTGTAAGTCTTGAAGGTACTTCACTGACTTTATCAGATACAAAAGACACATTTCTTGTTATATAGATCTTGCTTTTTCTTGGTCTTAATCATCCAGCAGAAAAGTATAAAAATGAGGTATATGAAGTAAAGCCATGTTAATATGCTAAGCTGTAAAAGGCTCTAGTCAACCACTTCTGTGGAAATCCCACTACTATTGTGGACTGCTGGACTGTGATAGAGTGTTTTGTTGAATTCAAGCATCTATAATATTTAAATACCAGTAGAATTCCCATCTCTGATAGGACTAAATAAAAAAGAGGATACAAAGGAAGGACCATTTTGTATTTGTATATACAGAACAGTTAGGATAGATATGCAGCTACTTTTGCTCAATTCTATGAGAAGAAAGAGTGGTAGTAATAGTGTTTTGACAGGATATCCTGTCTGCTTCTTGAACTATGGATAACTACTAAGAAGATAACAATGTAAAATGTATTAAAAATCGAAAATGTTCTATTAATCAGCTTTGAAACTGTCTCATTGATATTTGTTTCTCAATAAAATAAAATAAAAAGAAAGATTAAAAAAATCAACCAATAGCAAGTGCTGGAAGAGCTGTGGGAAAAAAAGAAACACTTCTTCACTGTTGGTAAGATTGTAAACTTGTACTTCTGTGGAAATCAGTGTGAAGATTTCTGAAAAGGTCAGTATTAGAGGTCACAGTTGACCTAGCCATTTCCCTTCTGGTTATTTTCCCAGAAACATTTAAAAATCACATCACAGCAATATATGTGCACTCATGTTTACAGCAGCACAATTTATCACAGCTCAATCTTGGAAACAACCCAAATACCCATCAGCCAAGGAATGTATAAAAGAGATGTAGTATATTTATAAAATGGAGTATTACTTGGCTATAAAGAAATATAAACTCGAGGCTTTTATAGAAAATGGATGCAATTAGAGAACACACTCATAATTGAAATAAATCAGACTTGCATGTGTAAAGATCATATTATCTCCCTAGTGTAAGGAACTGAAAGAGTGAATAAGACTCAAAAGGTAAAATAGATGTCTTGAAAATGAAAGAAACTGCTCAAAAGGAAAGAACAACTAGAATGCAGCAAAGAAGAAAATAAGTAGGAGATGTATATATCCTATTTGGTCATAATATGATTTCCTACATTCTGCTTTCCAGTATCTTGCTGAGGATTTTTATATCTGTATTCATTAAAGAGATTATAGTTTGGTTTATAGTTCTCTTTCTGAATTGATCTTTGTCTAGTTTTAGAACCATAATAATTGGAGTTTCAAGCATTAATTTTGTGAGTATTCCTTTTCTTTCAATTTCACTAAAGACCTTCACTGTATTGATGTTAGATCTTTCCTAAATTTTTTGTAGAATTCAACAGTGAATCCAGCTGTATCTGGCCTTTGTTATTTAGAAGTGTTATGGACTGCCTCTAGATGTCCCACCCAAACCTTCTACGCTCATACTTGGGGCTCTGGGGAGGTGGCTGGACCATGGTGTGCGATGCGGGATCAGGGTGTATAACTAAATTGATTTACCATAGTTCTGGGTGAGAGTGGCTCTATCCAAAAAGCTTGTGGCCTAGATGTGGTAGAAGAGAAGGGAAAGCTCCTTGGCTGTTACACTGCTATCTTCCTGCCCTGAACTAGAATGTTTTTCTCTCCAATGCCCCTCTACCCTCCCCCTGCCCTGAAGCCAGCTGACTGTGGACTGAAACCTCTAAACCCTGGTAGCTGAAATAAATCTTTCCTACTTAACTTAAGGGTGTGGGCATTTTGTCTCAGCAATAAGAAAATTCACAAAATCGACACCACAATCCAACACAGTCCACCATTCTACAACCATAGTGAGTTATTCAAAGAAATTGTCGACCATATCCATTTACAGCTCAGCTTAATATTATGGACTCACGATGTATACTTCATTTTTATGCTTTTCTGCTGGATGGTTAAGACCTAGGTAGATCAAGACTTATATACCAACACATGAACTTTATATTCTATGTGGTCTTTGAAGAGTTCAAGCACCTAAGTTAGTTGAATGTCAATGGAGTGCCCACTTTTGACAGGTGTAGACACAGGAAGGGTTGTAGAAAGAAAAAATCATGATGTGTGTGTATAGACAGTACAGTTGGGATAGATAACGCTGTGCTTCTACATAATCCTATGAGATGCAAGATTTGCACTGATGGTGGTTGGACAGGATATTATGTCGGCTTTTAGTACTATGGTCATCCACTAGGTAAATAATTATTGAATTTTTGATATAATTCAGGTATAAAAAAATAAGTAAGCAACTACACTCTTAATTCACTGATAAGAGATATCTGCTAAAATAATATCTGTAAATATAATACCATGTATGCACCTTGTACAATACCAAAACGTTATGAAAACAGTTTGCAATGTATTAATTCATCGAATGTGTATGGTTAAGGTGTCTTGAAACTGTCTGATTGACATTTGTATTTTAATAAAATAAAAATAAATGAAAAAAGAAAAAGAAAAAGAAAAGAAAATTCACAAAAACAAGTAGATTTAATTGCCTATTGGTGGACTATCAGAGTTTTTTAAATAGTCTTAGATCAGTTTTGATAACATATAAATTCTCCATTTGTTGGCATGGGGTTTGCAAAGTAGCTATTAATCTTGATTTCAGAACTGTTTGTTGTGACTTCACCTTTTCCATTTATATTTGCATGCATGTGGATCTATTCCTTCCTTTTGCTTATTCTTATAAAGAACCAAGTCTTTGGGGGCTGGGAACACTGTTCAGTGGCATAAGTGCTTCTTGGAAAGCAAGGTGCTCAATTCAAACCCTAGTACCACAAAAAACAAAAACAAAACAAGAACCAAGTCTTTAATTCATTAATTCTTTATATTATTTTAATGGTCTCAATTTCATTTATTTCTGCTCTGATCATTATAATTTCCTTCCCTGTACTAGTTTGCTTTGTTATTTTTCTAGCACCTTGAGATGCAGCATTAATTTATTTATTTGGGCTCACTCTGGTTTTGTGATGTGGGTATTCAGAGTTATTAATGTCCCTTTAGTCCTGCATTCATTGTGTCCCATAAATTCTGCTGTGTTGTACTGGCATTATTGTTCAGTTCTAGAAACTGTCTTATTTCTTCCTTGATTTCTTTTGTAACCCATTGATTATGTAAGAGTTCACTGTCTAAGAGTGATTATTTGAGCATGTATTTAAGAATATATTAATAGGATATATGCATTTGCATAATTTTGTGTTTTATTTTCCATTGGTTTCTGTTTGGACTGTTCCCTTAAACAATATGAAGTGATCCTCTTTGTATCTTTTGGTCAGTTTTTGCTTGAAGTCCACTTTTTCTAAGTAGAAGACCTCTTTGTGTTCTCATTGCATACAGTAGTTTTCCATCCTTTGATTTTTAGTCTATGAGTTTCTTTTTGAAATAAATATATTTCCTGATATACTATACCATTGGATTTTATTTCTTGATCCATTCTGCTAATCTGTGTCTTTGATTGGGGAATTGTGACCACTCATACTAAGAGTTATTACTGATAGGTATTGACTTAATCCTGTCATTGCTTACTTTTCCAATTTCATATTCCAATTAAATTCTCACTTTACTTATATTTTCATTCTAGCTGGTGTGCTTAATTTTTTGTGCTATAAGGCTTTTTGCCACTGTTAACTTCATTGTATTATTCTAGAGTATCACTAAGAAATTTTGGGAGCACTAGTCCATGGTCATGAATTTCTTTTGGTGTTCTTTGTCATGGAAACATCTTGTTTCTCAATCATTTTTAAATATAATTTTACAGGATATGTCAGCCTGGGTTAGGAGGTGTCTCTTTAGGGACTTTAAACACTTCATTTCAAGCTCTCTGGGTTTCAAGGTTTGTGTTGAGAAAACAGTAACTCTAGTGGGTTTACCCTTACAAGTGATTCATTGCTCTCTCAAACTGCTTTCAAAATTCTGTCCTTGTGTTGGGCATCCATGTGCAGGAGGTTTTGTTCATAGTCCAAGGCCTTTTGGGATTCTGTATGCCTCATTTATCTGTATATTAAATTCTTTTCCCCTATTTGGAGAGTTTTCTCCTATTGTTTCTATAAACAAATTTGGGCTATCTGCTGATTTTTCACTAATCTAATTAATTTTAATTAGTCATCTTTATATCATCCAGTAGCATGTAGATTGATTTTTCATATTCTCTTGATATTTTTTAGTTATTTCTCATAAATTGGTCACTGAAAACAGCCCTGTCTTCTAATTCTAGTACTCTGTGCTCACACATTTCTTTTGTACATACATTTAATGAAATTCTTAGTGTTCTGAAATTTTATTTGGAACCTCTTTATGGACTCTAATTCTTTTCTCTGTGGTTCATTCATGCATTTCATTATTTGGTTTGGCTCTTACAGATTTTTATTAATGTCTTCTGTAAATTCACTGATAATTTTGTATCTTTGGGCCATTATCTGGTTAGTTATATCATGAATGATCTTGCCAAGCATCTTATTGATTTGCATTATTAATAGTTTTCAAAAAATTCAGCTGTGTGAATTTTGGTATCCTCCACGTCAGTGGCCTATACATAATCTTTACTAGAGTTGGGACTTTTAGAGATTTTTTTTGCTTTCTTTTCTCATATTTATATTTTTAATTTATTTTCATATATGAGTTGGGACTTTTGATTTGCTTACTATTATGAAGACCTCTATTGTTAATGGTACTTTTGCAGTGGTGTTGTCTAGGTGTACCTACACATTGGCCCTTCCCTCTAACTCAGAATCCAATCACATCCATTTACTTGAGAGGAAAAGTATTTTGCACAGTATCCACTTCTCTAGGTAATGCTATAATGATATCAAGGCAATCCAGATATTGGCATCCTGAGAAAACTAATGAATAGCAACAACTACGTCACCTTGGCTTCAGTAATAAAATCAGCATGAGGACCAATAATGTACCACCCTTCACCAAGGACAAAATACCTAGTTAAACTATAAACACTAAGACAAACCAACTACTAACCTGTTCTTGAACTACAGAAAATTTCCACTGAACTTTACTTTCATTAACAATAGAATATTTGATGGTAATAGCATAGAATAAACTAGATATCTAGAGATTCACAAAGCTTAATATTTATATTACTGAGTTCCGCCCAAGCCGAGTCACTACAAGTGTGTAGCAGAGCTTCTGTGCTCTCCTGCACACACTAGAACTCTCCAGACCAAGCCCAGGCCTGCTGCGGGAGTGAGACCTTTCACCAGACTCTCGGGACACCCCTCCCTGCCAGAGCCAGCCCAAACACACCTTGTGAGTGAGAACTTCACTGCACTCTTGAGACCCCTCCAGACCTATCTAAGCCCAGGCCCAATGGGTGTACGGTAGAGCTTCAGCATTCTCCTGCCCACACAGACCCCTCTAGACTCTGACATATAGGCCTGGGGTAAAACTCTGCACTGAAGTCCCTGCAGAGAAACTAGGGGCCAAAACCACGCAACTAATCCAGGAGCAGAACATCTTCCCAGAGCGGCACAACAGGTTCAACTCCAAAGCCTGCAGCAGAAAACAGCTGAGCACAGTAGCCAGACCCAAGCCAGGCACAACTGCATGAACTCAAACTAATTAGATCTGCACCTAAATTTTAGTAGGTGTTAAGGTTATAACTGCACCAAAGGTCAAAGGAAAGTGCTATACAAAATGACAAAGAAACGGAGAAAAATGCAATCACAGGTCCCGAGTCCACATAGAACAAGTGCAAAGGACACTATTAGCACAGGTGAAATGTCTGAATAAATAGTATCTTAAGTAAAGAAACAACAGCAGAAAGACTCAGATCATAATTAAACTCTGAAATAAAAAAGAAATCTCTGAATTAATAGAGTCTGAAGTAAAGAAATAACAGTACAAAGGTATAGAGGAACTCAGATCAGAATTAAACTCTGAACGAAAAGAATTAATAACTATAACTCAAGAAAACAATGATGAAAAAGAAAGATTTAAAAAGTGATGGATTCCTTGAAAGAAAATGATCACAGGAAAGAAAGTGATCACATGAAGCAGAGTGGAAGAGGTGTAGAGGAACTTAAAATCTCAATCACAAGCTTGCAAAACCATTTGAGTCAAAGTGAAAATAGAGTTTCATATCTTGAAGCTGCTAGTGCACCTAGTGAAAAGGTAAGAAAAGATCTCTTAGAAACAACTAGGTTGCAGGAAAAAAATAATTCATCACCTGCAGCAATGAACAATGTGAGACTAATAGGCAGCAATGAGAATGAAGGAGTCAATACAAATGATATAAAAAGAATATGTGGAGAAGTAACAGCAGAAAACTTCCCAAATATGAGGAAACAATCAAATATTCAAGTAACCAAAGCATGCAGAACACCAAATAACTTCAGTACAACTAAAAACACACCAAAACATACACTAGTCAATATCCCAGTAATCAAACACAAGAATAATATACTGAAAGCTGCTAGAGAAAAGAAGCATATCACATTCAAAGGAAAACCCATCAGAATTACAGCCGGCTTCTCTACATAAGACATGAAGGAAAGGAGAGCATGGAGCAGAGTTCTTCAAATCCTGTATGTAAATAAATTCCAGCCCAGAACATTATATGCTGAAAAACTCTCTTTCAACTCTGATGGAGAAGTGAAATACCTCCACAACAAAGAACAACTAAAGAATTTCATGTTGACAAAGCCATCACTGTGTAGCCTTACACAGGCTACTGAAAGATGTTCTAGAGAGAGAACACAAAGAGCAAAACTCTATGAATGAGAAATGAAGAAACACACTAAACAGGGCAAACAATTAAACACAGGATAAAAAGGAATAAACAGTAGGTAAATATCATGACAATTGTAAGTCAACACATTTCAATTATAACCATCAATGTAAATTGAATCAATTCACCAATTAAGAGAAATAGACTGGCACAGTGGATCAGGAAACAAAATCCAACAACATGCTATATACAAGAAACACACTTAACTCAAAAACAGTGATAGGCTTAAAGTCAAAGGATGGAAAAAATATTACATTCCCCAGGACCTCATAAAAAAAGCAGGGGTAGCAATTCTGTTCTCTGACAGCCTCAACTTCAAACCAAGAATGATCAAACGACACAAAGAAGGCCACTGTGTTTTGATTGGTTAGGGGAAAAATTCAGGAGGAAGAGGTAATACTCATAAATATCTAGGCACCAAACACAGAAACACACAACTATGTAAGACAAATCTTAATGGAAGTGAAAAATCTAATACACAAATCCACAATCTTAACAGGATTAAAACCCCCTTATTTCAAAAACATAGGTCAGCCAGACAAAAAATTAGCAAAGAAGTAACAGAACTGGACCAGAGCTTGGAACAAATGGACCTGTGGACATATACAGAATGTTCCATCCAAACACAGCTGAATACACATTTTTTTCAGCTGCACATGGGTCATATTCTAAAATAGACCACATACTAGTCCATATGTTATGCTTAAGTGTATGCAAGAAAACAGAAATGATTCCATGTATACTATCCGACCACAGTGCAATGAAACTAGAAATAAATGACAAAAGGAAGCAGAAAAACTTCTAAATCCATGGAAATTAAACAACACCCTACTCAGCCATCAGTGAGTCACAGAAGAAATTAAACAAGAGTTTCAACAAAATCCACAATTCAATGAAAATTCAACCACAACTTAATGGAATTTATGGGATGCGATGAAAGCATTTCCCAGCAGGAAAATCACAGGTATGAACTCACACATTAGGAAAACAGAACAGGAATAAATAAACACCCTAATGTTGCACCTCCAACATCTAGAAAAAGAAGAGCAAACGAAATGCAGAGCACAAAGACGGGAAGAAATCATAAAGATTAGAGCAGAAATTAATTCAATTGAGATGAAGAAAACAGTTCAAATAATCCACAAATCAAAAAGCTGCTTCTTTGACAGTCTAAATAAAGTTGATAAGTCTCTAGCCAACCTCATTAAAAAGAGGAAAGAAAAAGTTCAAATATATCAATAAGAAAGGAAAAGGGTGAAATCACTACAGACCCAGTGGAAATTCAGATTACCAATAGCTACTTTGAGAATCATTACACTCACAGAACAGAAGACAAAGAAGAAATGGGCAGACACCTTAAAAGGTACAAATTACCAAAACTGAATCAAAAAGATAGAACAACTTTCAATAAGCCAACAACAGCCAAAGAAATATGAAACTTAATAAAAAGCCTACTGACAAAGAAAAGTCCAGGTCCTGGTGGATTCAAAGCCGAATTTTACAAGAAATTTATAGAAGATGTAATCCCTACACTCCACAAACTCTTCAGTGAAATTGAAAAGGAAGCACTCCTCCCAAAATCATTTCTGGAGGCAAGTATTATGCTGATTCCAAAACCAGAGAAAGACACAACTAAAAAAGAGAACTACAGGCCAATCTCCCTCATGAACATAGATGCAAATAAAATCCTAGCAAATAGAATACATCAAATCATCAGGAAGATTAAACTTCATGACGAGGAAGGATTCATCCCAGGGATGCAAGGATCATTCAAAACATGCAAATCTATAAATGTAATACACTGTATCAATAAAGCCAAATCTAAAAACCACATAATCATCTCGATAAATGCAGAAAAGGCTTTTGACAAAGTTCAGAACTCATTCATGTTTAAAGTGCTACAGAAAATTGGAAGAGATGGCCTCTACTTCAATCTGATAAAAGCCATCCATGACAACACAATGGCTAATACAATTCTAAATGGGAAAAACTGAAATCCTTTACTATCTGGTGCAAGACAAGGATGTGATCTACCACCCCTCCTATTAAATATAGTTCTAGAATCATTAGCTAAAGCCATTAGACAAGAGAGAGAAGTAAAAGGAATAAAAATAGGTACAGAAGAAGTTAAATTATCACTATTTGCAGAAGGCATGATATATTACTTAGAAGACCCAAAATATTCCATGAAGAAGCTACTAGAATTGATATACAAATTCAGCAGGATACAAAGTCAATACCCAAAAGTCAATAATGGGGCCTGGGAGATGGCTCAGTGCAACAAGCCCTTCCCTGGCAAGTTCAAGGGCCTCAGATCAATCCCGGGTTCTGCCAAGAAAAAAAAAAAAAAAAGGCAGTAGCATTCCTTTACACAGATAACAAACACACGGAGGAAAATTAGAGAAACAATACCTTCTACAATAGCCCTGGAAAATGAAATATCTTGGAATTAATCTGAATAAGTCAAAGATTTTTTCAAGGAAAATTACAGTACTCTAAGAAAAGAGATTGTGGAGGATTTCAGAAAATGGATATTCCCTGCTCCTAGATAGGAAGAACCAACATTGTGAAGATGGCCATATGCCCAAAATTGTTGTACACATTTAATGCAGTCCCTATCAAACTACCACCAACATACCTCCCAGACCTAGAGAAATCATTCCTAAAATTTATTTGGAACCATAAAAGATCAAAAAGTAATCCTGGGCATGAAATACAACGCAGGAGGGATTACAATTGCTGAACTGAAATTATACTTCAAAACTACTGTGAAGTATAGCATGGTTTTGGCAACAAAATAGACCTAAGGATCAATGGAATAGATGAGAAGATGCTGAAGCCTCTATGAATACACTCAGGCACCTAATCTTTGACAAAAGGGCGCATTGGAAGAAAGACAGCCACTTTAACAAATGGTGCTGGAAAAAACTGGCTCTCTACATGCTGAAAACTAAAACTTCACCCAGGTCTATCACCATGCACTAAGCTAAAGTCAAAATGGATTAAAGATCTAAACATTAAAACAGAAACACACAATCTCCTAGAAGAGAAAGTAGGAAGAACTCTTGAAGATATAGAGATAGGCAAAAATTAAATTGCATGGGTAGCGCTTGAAAGAATTAACAATCGGGACCACCTCTTATTGAGAAGTTTTTGCACATCAAAAGAAATTACCAACAAAATGAAAAGACAACCCACAAGTTTAAAAAATATCTTAATTAATAAGCACTCAAACAAAGGTCTGCTTTCTAGAATTCATAAAGAACTAAAAAACATTAGGGCCCCTAAATTTAAAGACCCAGTCATAAATGGGCATCAGAGATGAACACATACTTCTCAGAAAATGAAATTAAAGAAGCAAATAAATATATGAAAAAGTGCTCCACATCATTAGCCACTCATGAAATGCAAATTAAAACAACACTGAGATAATATCTCACCCCAGAAAGAATGGCTATCATAAAAAAAGATCAACCAACAACAAATGTTGGAAAGGATGTGGGGAAAAGGAAATACTCCTCCACTATTGGTGGGATTGTAGACTGGTGCAACGATTATGGAAATCAGTGTGGATACTCCTTTAAAATGTATGATAGAAATCCCATTCAAGCCAGCTATCCCCCCTACTGGAAATTTTCCCAGAGGAACTACAAATGTCATTCCATAGTGATATATTTCTACTTTTGTTTATAGAAGCACAATTTGTGATACCCAAATCTTGGAAACAACCAAGCAGCCTATCACCTGAGGAATGGATGAAAAAGATGTGGTATTTTTATACAGTGGAGTATGACTCAGGTATAAAGAACGATAAACTTGAAGCATTTATATTTAAGTGGATGCCACTTGAAGATATAGTCATAAGTGTAATAAACCAGACCCACATGTATAAATATCTTAGCATCTCCCTAGAATACAAACTCAAGAGAAGAAATACAAATAGAAAGATATAACACAATTAAAAGGAAAGCAAGAACTTGAGGATTAGACAACAAAGAGAGGGAAAGGAGAAAAGCTAGGAAACAGGGCGGGGCACAGTCATACATTTATACACACAAGATGGGTAAGGCAATGATCCTGAGAGATATCAGCAGGTTTTTGAAACTAGCAGTTAATTGGTAGGGTTCTCACCCTGACTAACTATATATGCTGATACCTGTGAGCTAAACAAGTGCACTGAAGATAGCAATGTATAATAGTAAGGTCATGCTTGAAATGCCTGACATTCTTGTCTTATAAATATGTACTGCTTGTCATGACATACCAATTATTGCCATACTGTCTCTCAAGTAAATGTTTGATTTAAAAAATGGTAATAAGTGAAAAAAGAGAGGAGAAAGAAAAAGTCACAGAACTCTCCTGCTACAATGTTGTATATGTTTAGATTTCTAAATCTCTGTGTAAAAATATGTAATGGTTTATTCATATTTTTTAATTTTTTAATTTTAAATTTTTTTCTTCATGCTCTGTAGGGAGTTGAAAGTTTAACATATCAATACTTGATGGAAAATACCTATTCCATGTAATGCCTCAGATGATTGATACTTAGACAAACAGTTTGGTTGAACCTAACTGCATATGTTATAGGGTAATAATAAGCTTCTCTTCTGGATGGTTAACAACCTAAGTCCAAAAATTAGAGAAAAAGAAAGGCTTCAAGGACAGCCAACATTTTGGCCCTAGCCATTCAAGGTCAATGAAGACTGAGGACATAGGAGAACCTACACTGTAACATCATGGAACGCAGTTGTGTCCAAATTTTTCTGATTAAGGAGATTATGGGGCCACAGAGAAAAGTGACCCATGATGTAGAGTGTGCCTAAGGAGAGTCACATGGAGAGAAAACATTCTCTCAGGCTTTCACTGAGAGCAATTGGTCAAGCAATGGCCGTGACTTATCCACATACCTGACACTGACAAAGGATCTACAAACTGCAGTACAGGGTTTCAGGTTAAATCCTGAGAGGATTTGACTGACATTATCAGATACAAAAGTTACATTTCTTGTTATATAGGTCTTTCTTTATCTTGGTCTTAACCATCCAGCAGGAAAGGATAAAGAAAGAGGTATAAAAAATAAAGCCATATTAATATGCTGAGCTGTGAAAGGATTAAGTCAACAACTTCTGACATTGCCAGTCCTATTGGTAGCTCAATAATATTATGGACTACTGGATTTCATTGGAATATTTTGCTAAATTCATGTACCTACAATATTTAAATGACAATGGAATACCTCTCCTGACAAAACTAAACAAAAAAAGGGGGATAAAAATGTATGACCATTTTGTATCTGTATATTCAAAATAGACAGGATAGATATAGAGGTACATTTATTTAATTCAATGAAAGAAAGATTTGTGCTAACAGTGTTTGTGGACAGGATGTCATGTCTGCATCTTGTACTATGAATAACCACTATGAAGACAACAATATGCAATGTATTTATTACTGAAACTGTCCTACTAATTGGTTTTGAAACTGTCTCATTATTATTTGTTTCTCAATAAAATTATTTTCAAAAAAAGAAAATTTAGCACTGTGCAGGTGGAAAAGCTTAAAAATCAAGTATGTTGGTTAGTAACATGTCTGAATAACTACAGCATTTACTATCCCTTTCACCAAATATCCCCCAGTGGTCTGTTTCACTTATTATTGTGTATTAAGTCAGGTATAAGCAAGTGAAAGTGCACATAATAGAGCACAGTGAAAAGCAGGTTTCTTTTCTCAAGCTCTATTCCCTATCATAAAAGATTAGAAAATATAGCCCTCTATAGACCTAAAGATATATGAAAAATGCCCTTGCAAACACTCACATGAAACAAAATGTTTCTGTTTCATGGAATATTGTGAAGCTATGGACAGAGAGGAATAAAATGTGGTGAGAAACTAAGGCACGGAGATGCTTGAGCAACAGAAGATGAAGATGGCTGACTGAGAAAGTTACAGGTTTAACACTCTAGCACCCTGAAAAAGAAGTGTGGAGTGAAGCATCCCACATGCTGAGAGATGCTTACTGTGATAAACTGGAGTAAGATAAAGGGATTTTAACCTGAATTTTTATCAGTATAGTGAAATACCCTGAGAAATATCTCCACTGAAACAAAGTGCCCCAACTGAGGCAACATTTGGCAACCAAAGAGTCCAAATAACAATACCGAACACCATTCACAGAAATAGAGGACCCAGGCTTTCTCTAGTATATACAGTGAAATTAGAATGAAACTTAAATGTTCCTAATTACCATCAGATATTAAGACATATTTTTAAGTTACTACACCTAGAATGTATAGACAAATAGAAAGACAAATAGAACAGAAAAGAAGCAAATGAGTATACTCAAGTGTTTATGAAATTTTAATATTTAATAAAGATGGCATCTCAGATCCCTAAGATTTGTGTTAGCTTATTGACATCTACATGTAATGACTAAAAAACCTAATCACTGGAAAAATAATTAGAAAATTTATAAGGCATGGAGAGATATGGAAAGAAGTGGGATGTAGGAATAGAGGTGCACTATTCTTGTATTACTTCTCTTTCTCTTTCTTTAAAAAGTAAAGATACAAAATCGAAAAAACATGA
Organism: Ctenomys sociabilis; assembly: GCA_004027165.1. Classification (NCBI taxonomy): domain Eukaryota; kingdom Metazoa; phylum Chordata; class Mammalia; order Rodentia; family Ctenomyidae; genus Ctenomys; species Ctenomys sociabilis. Next base: position 22,142 of record PVKA01031242.1, read on the forward strand.
TCATTGCCACCTTTAGATTACAAGTATATACATGTTTGTTAAGTATTTACTGTGTCATAAAATAATGTCTAATAAAACAAAAGTTACACAGCTATGAATGTAAAAGTAAATAAATTATTCTAGGACTACTCAATGTAATTTGAAGTAAGTATGTAAAAGCAAGTCACTATTTCTTAGCAAGATAAATTTCAAATGAATAAAATTTTAAATGTAAAAACTAAAGATATCCAAAGGAAAATTGCTTTTGCCTTAGCCCATTTGTGCTGCTATAATAAAACATCTGAGACTGAGAACTATGAAAGGGAGAGAAATTCATTTCTGACAGTTCCAGACCCCGGCAGTCCAAGAGCCAGACTCCAGGCAGATTCAGTGGCTGATACAGGCTGCTCTGTCTGTTTCCAAGACAGTACCTTTAATGCTGCTTTCACACAGCAGAAGGTAGAAGAGCGCCTGAGCAGAAGGAGACAAGGGCTGTGTCCTCCTGTAGGAGGAGAAGGGGAATGAAGCCTCACAAATTCACTGATAAAGGCCCTAGGTATCTATGAGGGCTCTTCCTTCATGACTCAGTTGTCTCCTAAAGACCTCAGCTCTTAATATTATCACATTGGCTATCCAGTCTCAATGCAAGAATTTTAGAGTACACCATCAGACCATAGCAGCAATATAACCTGCACTTAAGAAAATCATACCTTAGCAATGACTAGAAATCTAGAAGTCATGACATACATTCAAAAGTCAAATTATGCAAATTTTCTTTAAAATATTGTCATGACACAACAATGAAGTCAAATGACAAACTGAGAAAAGATATTTGCACTTCACTGAATAATATTCTTAATATATCAAGATTTCTCACAAACTAAGAATAAAGAGACTAACAGCCTGATAGAAAAGTGGCATAATATATGAGCAGATACTTCAATAAAAATATGCTCCTGAATGTATGAAAATACAGCACTTAAATTTATGAAAATATGCTCAAACACTTCCTGAAAGAAATTCAACTTAAAAAGTACATGCAGCTACAATTTCTCATCTTTCAGATTGTCAAATAGTCAAGTTTGCCAAGATTGTAGGACTGTCAAGGTTGTAGAAAACAGCAATACTCAGGGCTGGCCAGATAGCTCAGTGGATTAAAGCACCTGCTTAAGAAGACACATGGGCCAAGGGTTCAGTTCCCTAAGCATGCTGTACTGGCCCTGGTCTGAGGGCTCACTGAGACACCGACTGAGTCTGGGCGTGGTGGTATCTGTCTATAATCCCAGTGCTTGGGAGGCTGAAAACAGGAAGATCACTATGAATCCAATCTGTGTAGTGACACCCGTAACCCTGTACTAAATATACAGAAAAGAAAGGAAATAGCCAATAAGAATACAAATTGTATAGCCCATAGGCAGAGGAATTTGATGATGTCTAAGGGTGGAGGGTACTGTCTATGAAAGTCTCTTTTCTAATAATCTGCCTCTAGAATATTCTGATAAAAATATGAAATTTCCTTATAAATATATTTTCCACTGAAAATACATAGAACAATTTCATAGTATGACAACATTTGGGTTTCAAGATAAAATATTTCTGGGCATGATGACATTTGCCTGCAATCATAGCACGTGGAAGACTGAGGCAAAGGATCACTGCAAGCTTGAGACCAGCCTGGACCACATACTGAACTCAAGATCAGCCTAATCTATATTGTTATTTGAAAAAAACTAAATTAAATTACAATAGAAAATAAAATGGTAGTATTGATAGGTACATAAATTCGCTACATTTGCACAAAGAAAATGAAGGAACACTAGATTGCTAGTTAAATGGTTCTCAAACTTTACAGTACATGAAAATCATGTTTCAACAAAGTTTCTGATCCAGAAGCTTCTGGGAATCTGCCCTCTTCTGTTTGCAGATGATGCTTGAAGCAACTGTTCTTGAGACTCCTTGATCTCAAACTAAAAACTGAAAATTTGTAACTGCCGATAATAATAGGTTAGTTTAATTTGATTTTGCACTACTAGATATTGAACAGAAAACCTTCAAATTGAAATAATCCTCAGCCCTTTCTTATTTATTTTTTGAAACAGAGTCTTTCTCTGCCACTAAGTTGCCTAAGCTGGCCTTGAACTGGTAATCCTCCTGCCTCAATCTTCTAAGTAGCTGGCATTTCAAGGATGGTGCATGGTATTAGTATTATTAATTCAAAATGTGTTTGTAGGGCCTAGGGAGATAGCTCAGTAAAGTAAGCACCTGGCTGGCAAGTACAGGTCCTGAGTTCAATCCCTGGTACCACAAAAGAAAAATGAGTTTGTACACATAAAAATATAAGCATGTTAATTCCTGAAAGTGAATCAAATGCATATTAGTGTCAATATTAAGAACCAAAATTATTACCGTAAAAAAGTTATACGTTAAATGAAAATTCTATAATATCAAATTTAAGCTGGAAATTCCACTATTATTTTTTGGAATATTTATTCTTTAATTTCCATATAAAATATTTATTAGCTCCATAGCTACAAAGAGCTAAAAGAAAATGACCAGGATAGCTCAAAAACCAAGATTACTTCCAGTGTCCACAACTTCATCTCTAAGAAGCGTTTTTCTCTAAAACGAACCAGATTCCATGGCAAAATTCTGATTCTGGATTTGAGGCAGAAAATGCACAAAATGGATCTGTGACAAGTTGTTATGCTGAAAATAAGACTAAAAATAAATCAGACTAGTGGGATATATCACAAAGACACGGGAACCAATACCAAAAAGAAAAACTCTAGGGGCCAAACATGAGAATGATAGGAAGAATTGAGGCAGCAATTAATTTTTTAAAATCCACAGGCTTATTCCATCAATAAAAAAGACAATGCAAAAATAAATAAGACAAACACATACACAGTCACATGCACACACAAACCTATTTGGTCACATTATAAATCTTTAGATATTCCATACTTTGAAAATTAACACTATAAAGACAAGGGTTGTGCCTTTGTTGTATTTTCTACACTACAGGAAAAAAAAATAGTTTTGCCTGATAAATTTTTTCTCTACAGAAAAATGTCACTGAATAAAAGTACAACGGGAACCTTGACTTAAAAACTCAATATATTCATACAGGCTTATTTGTTACTCAAGTTGATTGTAAATCAAGACAATTTATCCCATAAAAAAATAACGGAAACACCCATCACACATTCTGAACCTCTTAAAACACCACTTACCTAACCTTTTTATAATTAAAAAGGCTTGTGTAATGGACACAATTTACCAGAAGCACCAATAATTTTTCTAATCTATTCATCAAAAAGGTATAAAATGTGCCTCACTTACCAAAAATAGTTTCATACTGTGCTCACAGTTCAAGCTGATGCCTTTGGCTTGCAGGAAGGCAGGATGAAATGGAAGATGGTTATTGTTTGGAAGGAGAGACCTTTCCCATAAGAACATCAGGAACCTAGCTCTATGGTGTCCTTCCTTTCCTTGGGAGAAAAGAGGCCCAGTAGCACCTGCCTCTGGCACACGACATCTCAACCTGTTCAGACTAAAAACTGGCTTAAGGTTGTCTATTTCTGTCTTTTCTCTAATATTGTTCTGCAGCATGACATGACAGTGTCATTAAGCAAGTGATTGCAACAATTGACTTTTTCTTTTTTTGTTTGTTTGTTTGTTTTATTGAGGTACAAATACCAATGAGACATTTTTAAGATACCTTGACAAGATGGATTTGATAAATTAATACATTGCAAAATGTTTTTATAATGTTTTGGTATCATAGAAGGTGCATACATGGTATTATACTTACAGACATTATTATACCGTATGTCTCTTATCATTAAATAGAGTGTAGCTGTTTGCATATCTTATTTTTTATACCTGAATTACATCAAAGATTCAATAGTTAACACTTTCTACCTTGTTATTTTCCTAGTGGTTGTCTATAGTACTAGAAGCCGACATAATATCCTGTCCAACCACCATTAGTGCAAATCTTGCCTCTCATAGGATTACGTAGAAGCATAGCATTATCTATCCCAACTGTACTGTCTATACACACACATCATGATTCTTCCTTTCTGTACCCCTTCCTTTGTCTATACCTGTCAAAGGTGGGCATTCAATTGTCATTCAACTAACTTAGGTGCTTGAACTCGACAACACACTCCAACACAGTCCAGCATTCCACAACAATAGTGAGTTATCCGAAGAAGTTGTCGACCATAGCCATTTACAGCTCAACTTAATATTATGGCCCCACGATGTATACTTCATTTTTATACCTTTCTCCTGGATGGTTAAGACCTAGATAGAGCAAGACTT
>PVKA01031243.1:0-26456 GCA_004027165.1 Ctenomys sociabilis
CTTAATTCACTGATAAGAGATATCTGCTAAAATAATATCTGTAAATATAATATCATGTATGCACCTTGTACAATACCAAAACGTTATGAAAACAGTTTGCAATGTATTAATTCATCGAATGTGTATGGTTAAGGTGTCTTGAAACTGTCTGATTGACATTTGTATTTTAATAAAATAAAAATAAATGAAAAAAAAAAAAGAAGGCCTTGGTAGGACCGAGGATTCTGCACTTGAAGGTGTGCCTGAGTGAGTCCTAGGAGCAGGGTAGGATCTGTACACTGGCTTCAACATGCACTCTGCGCCTGCCATTCACTGCCACCTTGCTCCAAGCTTCACTGCTGCAGTCCAAGTCTGAGCCAGGGCAAGGTCTGAGAACAAAATGGAGAAATACAGTCCTGGGATAGGCCCTCTCAGAGGCCACCACGTCAACAGCCAGCCGTAGGTGGTGTGGCAGGGGCAGCATCCCTCGTGGCACCCAGAGCCCTCCTTTCTGGGTAACATCCATAGCAGGGCTTGGCTGCAGAGGCAGTGGTGGCCCTGGGTGGTGGATATAGGCCCTGAAAGGCTCTTGCATCCCCAAAGTCCCCACCTGTGGCTTGAAGCTGTGTTTAACTCACACTGGCAAAACCTGGAGATTCCTGCTAAGTGCAATGTGTCACTGAAGGGGAGTCCTCCTCCCGGGCAGTGCCCAACACTGGATTGTGCTATTGGGAGTTGGGGAGGTTGGCCAGTGGAACTGAGACCAGGACCCAGAGGGAATGGCACTTGGGATTCAGGCCAAAGGGAGAAGGGAATTATCCACAAGAGCACAGGATTTAAGTTTATGGATTTGACCTGTGATTTATTTGGATCTGACCTTGGTTCCATGGAAGCACAGTCCGTCTTCAGACCCACAGCACCTGATTAATGTCAGTACAGTGAAAGTCAGAGGTCTGAGAGGGAAGTGCGGTGGAAAGTGGCTAAAGAAGGGGGCCTGGCATTCAAGCAAGGCCTTGGTAGTCTGGGAGAGACTCCCTGGCATGGAGGAAGGATGTGCATATGGAGTGTGTGTGTCTGTGTGTGTGTCTGTGTGTGTGTCTGTGTGTGCGCGCGCACGCGTCCATATGTGCATCTGTAACAGATGTGTTTTCCAGAGGAGACAGTAGCCCAAGTGATGTCTAGGTAACTGAGAGAAGGATTTCTCCACAAGTGAGTGAGCACAGGAGGTGGAGGACCTTGAATCCAGACTAGGGACCCTGCCCTTCCACAGAGTCTTCGGGGCTCTGGGAAATGATTTGAAACACTGATCCAGTGGCTTCTGACAGAAGCAGACCAGACGGTGATGGCACAGGCTGTGGTCGTGTGGTTCTCATGGCTGTCTAGACACAGTGAAAGGCTCCATCTGCAAGTGGCCTCCTGAGCAGAGAAGAGCACCGTGGAGGCCCTGGCTGAGAGCCTACTGTGTGCAGTAGTGCTGCTACTTCAGCAGTGCAATGCCTACAGGCAGCCAGCAGGTGACCGTGACCCCCTGCCTTTCAGCAGCATGTTGAGTGCACTGAGGGTTCTCATGTGGGAGGGGCTCCACACTGCTCACACAGAGCTTGCTTGGTCTCTCCACACAGCAGGAAGTACAGGTGGAGAGAGACCCAGCCTCCCACCGCTGGCCAGAGTAGGTTGAAAACCCAACTTATGTCTTACTGCCTGAAAATCATCGAGAAGTATATGCTGACATTTCCTGACTACAGATGAGGCCTGGGGAGGGAGGGAGGTGTGTGGCCATTTATGAGCTGTCATTTGATCATCATGACAGCCCCAATGAGGGAAGCATTAATTATAACCCATTTTTAGGCGATGAAAGTGAGACACAAGCAAGTTCAGCTGCCCAAGTACAAATACAAGTTGAGAGCAAGAAACAGAAATGTCCATTTGAATCCAGCAATCTGACCAGCGGTCCTGCTCCTGGGTGTTGAGCCACCAAAGCCCCTCCCCATTTCTCTTTCCCTCCCTGCCAAGCTTGATGTGTGCATGGCCCCATCTGTGGCATGCATGGCCAGGGAGGGGGAAGGTAAAGCAGGGTCAGAGACAATGCTAGGTCCTCCTCCCTATACCCTGACAGACACAAGGACACTGAAGGAGAGCAGGCACAGCAAGGAGCTGGAGAGGGGGCCTCTGTATGTGGTCCTGAGGGTCCCAGCCTGCTGGTAGGAGTGACATTAAAGCCTTTTGAAAGGAGCAGCAGAGCACTCTCACCTGTGTCTTGTCTTCTGACACTGCAAACTGAGATCCAGGCAGGAGAAGGCCTTGTCCCAGTCCAACCACCAGACAGAATCCTGACATGTTTGGTCCGGAGCCAGAACATTTCTAGGGCAGAAGAGGAGGATGTTGCTAATTCCTCTGTCTCTGGGCCTGGGAGTCTTTTGTGAATGGTGGCCTTGTGCAGTGGCCCTGGTACATAGCACCACTTTTCTATCCTGGCAAACGAAAACTGCCTTTTGTCACAGAGCAACACCATCTCAGCCTCCCCGGGCCAACGTGGTAACCCCTGTGACAGCCCATCAATGCAGCAGCCTGTTCCCAACAGCCTGGCACAGCAGAGAGACAGCGCTGACAAACAGGCCTGAGCTTTCCGGTCCTTGCTGCTCCTTTTCTCATGTTCCTCTCATGTAGCTTTCCAGAGGCTACTCACCGTGTCCCCTCAGATTTCTATGGGGAAGCTCCAACCCTTGTGGCACTGTGGCTGTCGTTGGAGTTCAGGCTTCACAACTGATGCTCAGTGAACAAGATGGCAAGGAGACTGTGCCCTTTAAGGAGTGAGACCTGCAGGGATGAGTGGGCCTGGAGAAAGAAAACCCGAGAGAGGACTCAGGGCAGTTAGCTTGGTAGGCTGGAAAGGGCGCTCCTTGAATGCCAGCTTGGGTGGCCCCCTGATTCGACTTCCAGCTTCCAGAGCTGTGAGAAATAAATGCTCTTCACTCTGTTATGCTGAAGAAGACTGCAGACACACCAAAGGAGAAGGACGAAAAGGCAGCCCAGGGGTCACGTGTGCCTGGCTTCCCATGTGGCGAGGCCTGCCTGTTGGCCAAGGGCCAGCCTGAGGTGGTACAGGGCTGAGGGGACAGGGCTACTGGGAGGGGCAGGTGGAGCGCACTCCTCCAGGAGCAGAGGGTGCTGGCTAGGCCCGGGATCTTCTCCCCTGATCAGAGCACAGCATCTTGCATGCAAGATCTTTGGCTTGTTCTTGTGTCTCCCCACCACGAGCAGAGAGCACGCAGAATGTTCGCAGGTGGAGTCAGGCGGGAGCTATGCGGCAGAGCACACTACCACCAGGAGAGGGCTTGGATCTCATGGTTAAGTCACTGGCAGGCCCAAGAGAAGGGATGGTAATAAGCTGTGATTTTAGTTTTCAAAAACTGACCTTGGTTCCTGGGTAGAGGGTGGGCGTAAAGCTCCTTAAGGGCAGGTGAAGTGAACTGCATGGTTTCAAGTCCTGCCCCGACAGGCCTTGGTAGCAATGTTCCTCCCGCCCTTCCCTCCTCTCTCTCTCTCCCTCTGTCTCTGGTACATTGGCAGACATAGACTGTGGGGACATGGAGTACATTTGGATGACCCTGTTTCCATCATGTTCTCTGTGGCAGGTGCATTCATCCCATCCTCTGTGTTAGGCCAGGACAGTGTGGTTGTGTGGATTGAGGCAGAGCAGGCTCCCGTGTCAGCTTCGGGATAGCATGACAGCTGCAGATCCCAGCACAGGCAGGTCAGAGCCGTGGTCCACCCAGGCCTCTGCACACAGAGACCTGCTCCTCAGCTGAGGTTAGTGGAACCACCCTCTGTCTGCGGTTGGTGTTGGGCTTGACATAGCATGGTACCAGCTCTGCCACTTATAAGGGAGTCTGAACTACCTTGCTGGCCCACACAGCAAGTCACCTGAAAGAGGAGGAACAGAGTAGAACCCATGCTTTGCCCTGTCTCTGTGTCAGGCTGGGCTCTAAGTCCTGGGCGTTGGCTCCACTCTGTTCTGGACTCTGTTCTGGGCCCCCAGCGGGATGTGATTTCACACTGTGTGCTGGCTGCCACATAGGCTGGGCAGGCGGCTCCTGGCAGGCAGGGCTCCTTTCCCCAGCAGCCCCGTGGGATGCTTGCTGAGCAGCACAAGGCAGTCCGGGGCTCTGCAGGGACTTCATGTCCTTTGCTGACCAGTGAAGAGGAAGAAGCTGCCAGCAGGACGAGCTGCACGAGTCCGCAGTATGCTGCCTGCGCAATGCGGCTGTGACTGATCGTCTTAGCCAGGCATGTGCATGACGCTGTCCTGTGTGCTGCCTCCACACACGCACGTGCATATGTGCGCCTCTGCGTGCTCGACTCCATCGGTGTTTGCTGCAGACCCTGCCAACCCCGGAGGTGGGCGGTCCACACTTCTCTACTTTTATGATCCTTCCCATCTAGCAAGACAAAAGGTATAAGTGAAACGGCTGCAGATTATGTACGAACTGATGGCTGCGTGACATGCTACCTGGGGACATCTGCATAGCTAGGAGTACACTCACGTGTCTGTGCTCCTGTGTGTGCCTAGTATGCCAACGCCAGGCAACACTGGCATGTGTCATGTCTTCACTCAGGGTGAAAAAAGAAAGGCTGGACACACGCAATGCTTGGGACTCGGGGGCTGACAAGACTGGAATGAGGAAGAAGCCTGGAACAGACTTAGAAAGTGCTCAGAGACCACAGGAGATGGCGCAATTGCTGGGCCACCAGGTCCCTGAAAGAACACAGAACAGTGTGTGGCATGGCAGTGTCAGAGCCTGGCAGCTGCCCTCACGGGGGAGGCAAGGGCTGAGTACTCCCTAGAGTCACTAGGGTTTAATGTGCTATGAGTTTGGATGTGACACCTACCTCAAGGAGTAAGGTGAATGGGGAAAGGGTGACACGCACACATATCCGTCACACACACGTATGCATGTGCAAGTACACATGTGTGCAGCAGGGTGTTTTGCCATGGTCAAGGGGCTCCCAAATTTACAGCCAGAAGAGCTCATTGGCATTAAACAAAATTTAAGATCAGTCATGGTGAAAAAGGGAAGGGGGATGCTGAAGCTGAAGTTGAAGTTGAGAGACACAGGACTCAGGCCTGAGGGCTTTCTCTGCTGGGCTGCGAGCCTCTACAGAACATGCAGAGCAGAGACCCAGACGCCCAATGCAGACACGTGTCGCTGCTCCAAGGCCAAGGGTCTCCCAGCCTCTCTCCTCGGCTTGTAGGTGTCCACCTGCCCTTCTGTGAGTCCTTTCCTTTTGTTGTGAAGACAGCAGGCTAATGCTGAAGGCAAGCCCCCAGGACCTCCTTTCACCTCAGCACCTCTCCAAAGATCCTGTCCCTAATTTTAGTAACATTTTTAGGCACTGGGGTTGGGGTTCCAGAGTGTGATCTGTGGGGCACAGTTCAGAAGGGGTGACAGAGACTTCTCCATCAGGATTAGAGACAAGGGAACAAATGTGACACTGACATATGACACTGCTCCCTCGTTGGGGTTCAGGGCATGCAGGGAAGGCTTGGGGAGGGGGCCTTGCATCTGGCCTTGCTGGAACTCCTGTGGAGCACATGGTCAAGGATGGACCACTGAATCCCTCAGAGTCTCTAGAAAATGAGGCCAATGCACTGGCCTGGTCCTCTGTGTGGAGGAGGGGACAAGAGGGCTGCTAGTGTTTAGAGGGTGACCCAGAGATAAAGACAATCACAGCGCCACAAGAGTGATTTCATGGACGATCAGTGCCATGCACACAGCCGAGGGCTGGATGTGCCATTCCTTGCTAAGCCTTGTGGCCTGGTGACCCACAGGGTCCTCGCAGACAGAGGAGCCAGCTTGAGGCCGAAACAGAGACCAACGACCTTCTTGCCAAATGAGGTGGACCTTGCGGGTGGGAATCTAGTGTTTTTCACCCTAAGTCACCAGCTTGTGTTCTAGCGCCTGTGGCTTATGCTTTTTCCTGGCTTTTGTGTGGGCTGCATTTGCATTTGTTTTAGGAATGTTTGCAGATGGGGTCATTTTTGAGTTGTAAGCTGCTTCCCCTTGCTAAACAGAGGGAGGAGGCTATGGGAAGCACAGAGAGGTCCCAGATGCAGAGAAATCTGTGGGTGTGGATGGAATCTAACCATGGCGATTTCTTTTGCTGCTGATGTATTTCCAAAAAGAATAAATTCTTAGTGATGAACTCTTAGGCATTTTATGGGGGGAAAGTGATATAGGCAGAGAGGGGAGTTTCTTGATCTGGAAATGTCCTATCAGGGTCACCATTACAGCTGTGCACGGATGGCACCTGGTGGGAGCCATGTACTGCCTCTCTTCTCCAGGTGCAGAGGCGTGGCCTAGCCCAGGGCCCTCGTGCCTGTGCTTCCAGCGCCCTCCCACTGCACTGCTCTTCTCGGCCTCCTTCTCCTCCCCAGCCTGGAGGCTTCCTCCTCACCTTGTCCACCAGGCGTGGCAGCTGCTCTCTTGCCTATAAATATGAAGACCTGGGTTTCCCAGTAGAGTAAGGCGTTAATGTGGAACTGTTTTAACTTCCTCGCAGCAGGCTCTAACAGCTTGTTGCACGAAATTGCTCACTCGAGTGGCTTTCAATGCAGGCAGGAGCTCTGCCATCAGAACCAATCCTGCTTCCTCTATTTCCAACACCCACCCCGCATCCTGTATCCCTGCATGCAGGGCCAGGCAAAGCCTATTATTTGGCAGTGTGTGCAGGTCACATGTTGACTGTGTGTGGGGCTGGGCACAAGGGTGGGGAGGGACAGAAGGCACTGGTTAATGTGGCTGGGGCTGACTCCTCCATGCCTAGGTGGTGACGCTCTGAGGTCAGCTAGATCCTGAAACATAAAAATAGGCTTGCAGCTAGGGCAGGTTTAGGGGCAGCCCTTCCTCCCAGCGTTGAGTCATAGTTAAATGCCAAGATTTTAAACTACCAGGCTTGCATTCCAATCTTGACTGTGTTGCCTAATCCTTTACATTAGGCACCTGGTGTTACCTGTCCGTGCCTCATGTTTCCTATCTATAAAATGGGTGACCTAGTTCCGATCTGCTTACCATGAGGAGCCTGTGAAAGTGGCAGGTATTAGCCACTGTAGCTCTGGTCTCAGCAGGGACTTTCTCCATTCTTCTGAAACCTAAAGACTGCTTGCTTCCCATGCTCTCCTGCCTCCTAAGACTCAAAGGCCTGCGTGCTGACATGCTCCCAGCAGAAGCAGCTAGGAAAAAGGAGTTGCTTTAAATATGAATGACTGGGACACAGTAGGACCTTGTGACAATCCAGAGAGTTTAACAAAATCTTATCCCCTCAATTATTTACAATATACTTGTTCTTCAGAAAAGTAGCCATGAAAATTTAAAATAGATGAAAATGGCTTTCACTTAAAACTGCTGTTAATCTCTAATGTTTTATTCAGTGCCTTAAATGAACATGGAGGTTGGACACCTGCTGATCTGTTTCCCCAGGCCCAAAAGGTGCACAGACAAGAGACAGAGAAGGGCTACCTAGAGGAGTCCTCTGCCTGATTTCCTGTCCAGCCCCGAGTCAGCTCAGTGGCAGGAGATGACAGGAAAGCTGGCTGCCATGTTGGAGAAGCAGCCCACTCTGCCACACCTGCAGGGTGTGGCCTGGCCTGCCTGGCTTGGTTTCTTCTCTTCATCTTCGCGAGCACTGGCAGCAGCTGGAGTCACTGCGCAGCGCAGGAGAGGGTAAGCGGGCAGGGGTTTCTGGAAGGCAGGACATGGGCCAGGCTGGAAGTAGAGGGGCAGGGGCTGCATCCACTGATGAACCCGGAAGGGCTGGGCCAATGGAGGAGCTCAGAGCTTGGTGCTCCCCAGAATGACAGAAGGGACATCAGCCCAGGCTGTGCAGGGTGGTTGGAATTTGGTGTTCTGTTACCCTCCCCCGAGCATGGAAATGGCCAGAGTAAATGGTAAATGAGTATTTGTAGAATGAATTCAAAGGAGAAAATTTATAAGCAATTAAGGCAGAGCCTACTTCCTCCTAGGCCTCAGTCTCCTACTGGGGATTTGGAGTGTCCTGCTCAGTCTTTTGGCTCTAGCAGCTGATGTGACTTAGGCCAGCTGAGGAAACTCAGTACCTGTCTGCCTGTTCCAAATGTTCCCTTCCTGGAAGATGGAAAGCTTGGCTGAGTCAGAGGCCATAGCCTTGGGGCATGGAATGGGAGTTGGCCTCTCCTGGTAGAACCTGTGTGGCTCCCTCAGTGGACTAACAGCAGCACCCCCGCAACACAGTCACCTCCCAGTGAGCCCACCCTGAGGGAGGCTTCAGCAGGACAGCAAGGTGTGAACCATATCAACATGTGTCATTGTCACATGGTGCCTTTGACTCTCTGGGGTGGACACCTAGATTAAACGGAATTCCTCTTCTTAGGTTTTTGGGGACTCTCCAGCCTGCTTTCCACAGTGGCTATGCCAGTTTACGTTCCCATCAACAGTGCAGAAGGGCTTGTTCCACGGACATTCTCTCCAGCGCCTGCTACTATTTGATTCCTGGATGATGGCCATTTTTTCTGGAGTAAGATGGAATCTCAGAGTTGTTTGGCTTTACATTCATCTAGTGGCCAGAGATGCTAAGTATTCCTTCATGTACATATTGCCCATTTGTACTTTTTAAAGCAGTATCTATTAATTTCACTTGCTCATTTTATTTGCTCTTTAATTTAGAGATCTAATTATTTGAGTTCTTTATATATTCCAGATGATAGTGCTTCCTTTGAAATAGAGCTGGCAATTTTTTTTTTTTTTCACTCTGTAGGCTGTCTCTTCATTCTGCTGTTTATTTTTCTGCATGGAAGCTTTTTAATTTGATATAGCCCTGCTGGTTGATTCTTTTCTATTTTAAAGAGAATAAAAAAGACAGAATTTCAAAACAAGATGATAGGAAGTTATCAAGGTTTGTTAAATTGCATATTGTTATCTTCAAAGTAGTTGTTCAGATTACCAAATACAGGCATTCAATGCTGATCACACAATCAGATTAACTGTTGCTTTCATTAAACCGATAGAAATTAGAAGTACAATTACCTTAGCTCTCATGTATATATTTTTTCCCTTCCTTCTTTCTTTCCTTTCATCTTTCCCCCATTTCAGTCATTCTTTCCTCTTTTTTATTCAGTATAGGATTTACAGGGCCTCACTATACAGATCGGATGTGGTTCTCCTGTTTTCAACCTCCCAAGCACTGGGATTACAGGCGCCCAGCTTCAGTCACCATCTCAGCGTGCTCTGGGGGCAAGGACAGCATAGCATGCCTGGGGTTGAACCTCAGCCCCTGTGTCTGCCTCAGCAGGCTCTTTAATCCGCTGAGCTGTCTGGCTGGCCCTGTTCTCCCATTTTGAGCAGTATCTTTCCATTTCACAATATCTATTATAACTTTTGTGCCCTATTTACTCTTTACATTTCTTACAGTAGGGAGACAACATGACACTTACACACTTGGGTATGACTTGGGAGTGTGGTATCTAGTTGCATTCATTCACCTACTGAGCCTTGAAGCTACTGTGCTTATACAGTTGGGGTTCTGTTGAGAAAGTCTCTGCCTAATCCTATCTCTTCAAGAGTGTTACTGATTTTATCTTCCAGAAGGTTAACATTGAGATTTTTGATCTATTTTTATTTTAGTTTAGGGATATGGGTCTAGATTCAATCTTTTGCACGTGGTTAGCTAGTTTTCCCAACACCACTTATTAGAGAGGCTGTCTGCCCTCCCGTGTATACTTCTGGTGATTTTGTCACAGAACAATTGACTGTTCTTGGTGCTGTTTCTGCTGCCTCTGTTCTGTTCCACTGATCCTCTCGTCTGGGTTTGTGCTAGTCCATGCTGGCTTTGTTGTGGTGGCTTTGTAACATATTGTAACTTCCAGCCTGGGGCTGTGCTGCCTCCTTCTCCACTTTTATTACCCAGGATTGCATCTGCCCTCTCCTCGTGCTCTGGAAATGACTGTTCTGCTTCATATTCCTGCAATTTTGTCTTTTCCAGAGTGTCCCACAAGCGGAATCCCGCAGGTAGAATTGCACAACATGTGGTCTGCAGAGCACAGTGGCTTTCATGTAGCATAAGGCGCCTGAAACCAATATGTTCAGGAGTCTGTCCTCCACTTCCTTAGCTGTAGAGTAGTATTTCTCTGTAGGGATGTACCCGTATGTGCACATCCATTTGCCACTGTGTCATGGTACGTATCTCCTCAGGGTATTTTATTTTTATTTTTTGGTGATCCTTGGGACAGAATCCAGGGCCTTCACAGTGAGCTACACCCCTTTCATTTTAAAATTATTTTATTTTTAATTTTTAGAGAGGGTCTTGCTAAGTGATTCAGGCTGGTCTTGAGCTTGTGATACTCCTATCTCTCCAGGAATGCTGGGATTACTAACCCATGCCAGCACACCAAAATTTTCCCCAGATTTTTGGCAATGATAAAGAAAGCATCCGTAAATAGTCATGTTGAGATTTTACATGGACACACCTTCACTTCTGCTAGTGAGTAGCCAGTATGGGATTTCTGGACCATAAGTTGAGTGTGTGTCCCCCGGTAGGAGACTGACAGTTATTTTCAAGGTGTCCACATTGTCCGCTTTCTCATTAGAGTGGCCTGGAGCTCTAGCTGTGTTGTGTTCTATGTGTATCCGGTGTGTCTGATTAAAGGGCTTTAACCACTCTAAATAGGTGTGTGGATTGGACACGTGGATTTGAGAGGCTTGTGTGTGTATACATGTGTGTCTTTCACATGTACATAGTCATGGACTGATGACTCTACAGGGAGCTGTGTTAACCAACTCTGTGTTACTGTAGGGATATGTCAGATGCTACAAAGTTATCATTTGGCTTATGCTTTGGGAGGTTCAAGAACATGTTGCCCATAATGACTCAGTTCTGGCAAAAGTGGCAGGTCACTGTGGGAATGCATACAAGAATAAGGTGGCCATAGCTCAGACCAGAGGCTGAGAGCAGAAGAGACCAGACCCACGATCACCTCTAAGGGGAGCACCACAGGGACTTCCTGCAGGCTCCATCCCCTCCCAAGAGACCCAAACTGCAGGAGCAAGTAGTGCATATGCCCAGCAACCAAAATGTCCAAGCAAGGAGCAGTAGCACAGGGCAGCCAGAGAGATGGCATGGAAGTAAGGAGGCTGTGCCATAGAACAGTTTGGAGATCAGGAGTGGCCCACTGGGCAAATACATAAAATCACTACAGTCAATAGATGCACCTGTCCTGGCTCGGGAGGTTTGCGGCTTTAGTGCTGCAGTGATGAGGGCCATGTAAGAGACTGCTAAGAAGGTCATGCTCTTGGCATATGGGGAAGTGTGCACTGGGACGGGGTGGCAGGGCCTGCAGCCTGCTTCCCCAGCTTGCTCCTTTCTCCTAGGTAATAGAAGTCTAATTTTAATTGGTATGGCAGTGTGCCCAACTGAGAGGATTACAATTCCAAACTCTCTGGAAAGACTGTGCGTTAGATCTGCTACTGATGTTTGTGGAGTGGCCTTCCAAGAGGACTCCTTGCGTTGGTGGTATAGTGAGCATAGCTGCCTTCCAAGAGGACTCCTTAAAAAGAGAGAGGCAGATGGCTTGGTAAAGGTCCACTGTGTCTTTCTGCACCTCTTTCCTGAAGCGAGGACTCTCTGCCTAAGCCCAGCTGCTGAGATGCATTCATTAGCTAGGGTGACCTTTGAGATAAAAGCTAGCCTCAAGGGGGCAAGGAAACAAGATGGGGACGACACAGGCCCAGACTCTCGTTTAGGCATCCGCCCCCCTCAGACTGCCCGCGTGGACTGCTGGACCTCACACCCACCCGTGTTAGTCTGTGAGCTGCTCGACGTCATTCCTCAGACACAGGCCGTGAGTCTTGGCACAAGCACATCCATTCTCCCTGATCGACCTCCAATTTTAATTTGATCCTGCAAATAAACAATAAAACATCATATTTTGAAGTTAGATATGCAATCTTCTGATTCACATAGAAAAATGGATAAGCAGAGCTAGCTCAGGAAATCCCAAAAGAGATTAGTTTCAACAGGTGAGGGCTATCACTACATTTTAAAACTATAATAAATAGAGGAAAGAGCACGGTTTGACAACCAGAAAACCTCAAAGACTCCCATGAGAAGCCAGGCCCAGAGGGAAGGGAATGGAATGAGCCTGCCAGGTCCGCTGCCAGGGAGCAAAGCAGGCTGTGCCTTCCCTGAGGCAGGGGAGGCAACAGGAGAAGGCCACGGTTGTGCAAGGAGGTGCAAGAACACTGGGATGCAGAGAGGCATGAGAATGGCCGGCATTCATCAGCCCTCCAGAGATGGTGGGTATGGTACAGGGCTTTCCCGTCTTCCTCTGAGGAAAACTGCAGCCTCCTTCAGCTTTTCTGTTCTCAGAAATGTTTATGGTCCTGAGGTCACATAATAAGCCATTGGGCTTTTCCTGCATTAGTTGGTCACAGGCCATTCTGAGGGCTTAGATTGTTGTTCTTTCTGGCTGAGTAATGTTCCTAAAAACCATGGATTCATTTGTTTCTCCATGTATCAGTAGGATAATGTGCGTGTGCCTGTGTGTGTGTGTGTGTGTGTGTGTGTGTGTGTGTGTGCGCACAAGCTGTTAGGGTGAGTGTGATGAATGGGTAATAAATTTTCTGCTCTGGAGAAAATAACAATCTGCTTGGTAGGGCCGACATCTTCCTACGGCTTGTACGTACACCTGCAAGCTCATGCTTGGAAACTGAACATCCAGTGCAGAGGAGCATAGAGATGGGACCTTCCCAGTGGATGAGGCCAGAAGCGCTGCCTTTAAGAGTGGACCAATGTGGCATGGCCCCAGGGTTTCTCGGATAAATAGAAGTGTGGCCCCCCTTTACCCCCCTCCTACACCTCACCCAAACCTGCTTGTGTTCTCTTGCTCCTCCTCCGTCTGCCATGGAGTGACCCTGTAGGAAGGCTCCTGCCAGATGTAGACCCCTTGCCTGTTCTTGTGGCTTCCACAACCACAGAAAAGAAGCCTCTTTAGAAATTATCTGGCATCAGGTATTATAGAAACACAGAACAGACCCAGGGTGGGAAAGGGTGAGCCCCAGTGATCCTCAGAAGTGCCTCTTGGCTGCAGGGTGGTGGAGGTCATTTCCTCACTGCCTTCCTCCCTGTAAGGCAGGCTGCCACATTCTTTTTGCCTCAGGGCTGAGAAGAGCATGTGGCCAGAGACGGTCCTGCATCCTCCTCCAGGAGCCAGGCCAAGGGTGGTGATCGCTCCCATGGGGAATCCAGGCCACTGCTCAGGCTAGCTCCCTTGGCCAGTCATGCCTGGCACTCACATTTCTTCTCCTCACTGCCACTGTGCCCACTGCTTCTAGGCTGAGGCATGCCCAGGGCATGCCTGGTGCTGTGGGGCTAGGAATGTGGATGCCTCTGCCTTCCTTCTCCCCGCTCATAGCTCCAGTCCTTCCACCCCTTCGCTGTGTGGTCCGTGCCATGCATGGTGGCCATGTCTACAAGTCCATTATTCCTGCTTTCTAAGTCATCTTTCCCAGCTTTTCCAGATGCTCTTGGCTGCCAGCTTCACAGTGCAAGATATGGCCCAGGCTTCACAGTGCAAGGTGGGATCTGCAGCTTCCCAGCTAACCAAACGACTAGAGGTGAGGGGACAGTCCCCGGGTTCTGGAGTCTGAGCAGTTCAGGCTCACATGCAAGAGCTGCCTTAATCACTGGCAGGTCACCCTTCATGCAGGCTTCCCTCTCATCTGCTCGCAATCCTTAGTCTCTGCTTGAACACTTGAGTGACAGATTTCTCACCATTTCCTGGGGAAGCAGATTCTAATTTAAATGTGAGAAAGTGCCTCCTTTTAATGAGTCAATATCTGTCTTCCCTAATCTTTTGCCAACTGGTTCTATCTTCTGAAATCTCACAGGAAAAAATAACACCCTACCCACACAGCCTCCATGACACCCAAGGGAGGAGCTCACAAGAAGGATCTCTCTGCCTGCAGGTGCGGTGACCACATGTGCACCCGGTCTGTCTTCAGCTCTGCTCAGGTGTTTTCTTGGATCACTTCCCCCTCCGCCTACTTCTTTTCTTTGGAGCAGCCAACATGGGAGATGGGAGGGAGCAAAGTCTGAAGGTGGTTGGGGAGACTTCTGGTCAGGGCCCCAGACCCACTCCGGCTGTTTTAGGCTCACCTTGGCCTGGGCTGAAGATGAGAAATGCATCCCATTCTGCCTGGCCTCTGAAAGACCAGATCCACGGGCTCCAGATAGCAGCTTGTTGGGAGCAAAGTGAACGAAAGAGACTGTGCCAAGCATATGGTGCCTCCTTCGTCCCTTCTGGCACGGTCCCATTGGCAGAGGAGAGGAGGTTGGCATCTTGCTATGGTGGTCTGCAGCTCACCCACCTCTGTCTGAAAAGGAACACCATGCCTACAAGTGGTAGAGTGAGAGGGATGGGGCATAGGGGCCTGCAGAAGGATGAAAGAGGCTCTTCTATGCCTTTCTACTGAGGGTGGCATCTAGGATGCTGGCCGCGCACCAACACTGAAGAGTAGGAAGGAAGGTGTTGGCAGGCGGGGCTCAGTCTGGCCAGGAGCCACTGTGCTCTCCCACACACCCTGTGCTCCTCTGAGCTGCCAGCTAGCCCCTACCTGCTTTCTGTGTTGCTAGAGCTCTCCCAGTCCTCCAGGAGAGACATAGCCTAGGGACCTGACGCACATTCACATCAGGAGAAGGCACTTCATGAAGTCTGTTCTCTGGTACCCCACTTGTGCAAAGCTGGGGGGGGGGTTGCAGCCAACACTTGGGGAGGAGTTGGACTCATTCATTCAGTCCTGAGTGAAGGGGAAACAGTAGACTGACCGATTCAGAGCCTGTTGCTGAGTTGGGTGTCCTTAGAAAACGTGGGTTGTTTGGGGTCCACAGCTGAGAGGGTGCTGTCTTTGCCTGTTTTTGCTTCTGTAACAGGATATTACAGACAAGACAATGTATAAAAGCAAAAATTATTTCTCACAGTTCTGGAGGACAAGAAGCCCTGGGTCAGGGTGCTGGCACCTGGGACAGCCTTCTTGCTGCACTGTACTGTGGCTGGGGGAGCACGAGCCAAGAAACAGCAAGCACGACAGCTTAGGCCTCTCCTCTCCTCCTTACAAAGCCACTAACCTACCTTGGTGCCCCACCCTTTTTTTTTTTTGGTGCCCCACCCTTGAGACCTCATCTAACTCAAGCATTTCCCGAAGCCCACACCTCCCACAAGCACATAAACTTGGGGACCAGCTTTCTATCCCATGAACTTTTGGAGGTGACTTTCAAACTATGGGGAGTGGCAATACCAACAAGAGTGCAGGTGAGCTTTGGGTTCTAGGAAGGATGCTGGCACCGCAAGTAGCATTGTGCTTGTGGTGGCTGCAGAGTGTGGCAGGAGTTGCATTGTTTGTTGAATATACATCTTGCTCAGGGGCCGAGAGGCCCAGGGCTCTGACTTCACTTCCTGTGTCACAGGAAGTGTGGGAACTCAGGTCCCTGTTCAGACCCAAAACAGTCTGCACCCCGCTGCTGTGACTGTACCTATGGCCATCAGTGAGGGGCAGGGTGATAAACATCTGGCACAGAAGGCTCCAGAAGACATAAGCCCTGGGATCTAGTGCAGATCTTGTCCCTTACTAGTGATATGGTTTTGGATGCAATCACTCTGCTCCATGTGCTTGGTTTGCTTTAAAAACAGCGGCAAAACTGGGACCTACATTATGAAGCACTTGTGAGGGTGAAGCACCGTGTGATGGGGAGAGGGCTTTGAACCCTGCCAAGTCTATCTGTGTTAGATAAATATTAGTAGTGAACAAGTTGAAGGGCTGTGTGTGTGATACCAGCCCATGTAGCTGCACAAGCGGGCTCTCAGTGGAGATTGTATCAATAGTGGAGCTGTAGTTACAGAGCTTGGGCTTTCTGTGGCTTTAACTCTCCACCTGTACAATGGGTAGAGTATCTTCTATACCTCTTTGTCTCTCAAACCTAAATGCATGTCTGTAAAGTGTGTACACACCTGTGCAGGTAAGAACCCCAGCAGTACAAGACAGTCCATCCAATCAACAGCGATTCTTCCAAACCCTTTAAAATGAAGCAACATTTTTACTCTGCTTCCATCAGAGCAGCCAGACAGAAGGAGAGTGAGACACTTCCCATTCTGTTAAATGCGCACTACCATCTGGAAGGAATGAAACATTAATTAAGAATAAGAGAGAGTGGGTGGAGAACTTGCCTGGGGTCCACGTGGAGAATGGAGGGACATGGAGCCTCTTTCTCCCCAGATGGCAGTGCGCCTCCTGGGGAATGGGGCCTGCCAGCTGTCTGGTGGTGCCCAGAGCTTCCGGTGGCAACTTCCCAAAACAGCGCCCGGCCGTCCCCGGTGTAGCAGTCGTGGTGGGAAGTCTGCAGCAATGGTTTCCCTGGAGCAGCAGTATCAGTGCCACTGGGGGCTGCGCACAGGGCTGCGTGGAGAAGCCTCAGCTGAGGCAGGGTCAACATTCTCTTTATAAGCCCCCCACCAGACCCTAATTCACTCTGGCATTTGAGAACTTCAGGTTGATAGCAAGGGATGGTGGTGGATGTCTTTCATGCTGTACAACAGAGCAATGTCACTGCCTACCCTTTTGAATCTCACTGGGCAAACAGCTTGTGTTTTGGTACTAGGTAAGCCTGCCTTTGAAGCTCAGTGTCAGTCTGACTGTGTGACTTGGGGAAGCTTGGAGCCTTCATGACATCATCCCCCAAAGGGACACCCACCCGAGGGCCATTGTAGGGGTTGCAAATAATGTCTGTGAAGTGCTCAGTCCATATTCTTGTTACCAAATGAGAAAACCAACAAAGAAGCCCTCCTCCACCCCTGCCTTTTCTTCCCATTTTCTCCAGAGATTGGCCTGGTTTCTTGTCCATAAATGGGAGCTGATGTATAAATAAAATTATTGTGAAGCTTTCCCAGCATTTGCCATCTGCAGCTCATTCAAATGTGAATGCTCCCGTCTTGCCCACCTCACCCAGCAGACGCTGAGCACAGTGAGAAGCTGGGAGATGCACAGAATGACTTCTCCATATTCCGGAAACATCGAACATGCCTTCAAAACTGTCTTCCAACTCAATGAGCCAGTCTCCACTGCGTCCAAAAGCCAAACTCTCCAACCAACAGACGCACCTCCAACATACACCATAGGCACACAAGCCTGGATGTCTGCACGTGTATGCATACAAGTTCAAATATGTGCAGCAGTCTGCTGCGTATGCAGATGTAGGCACCCCCCCCACACACACACACTTGGGCACATACCTGGTGGTCCAGTGCGGGTGGGTGGGTTACTCTCACTCTGTGGGTGATGACCTGCCTATGCCACTTAGAGCTATGTGTGGCCTTCACAGGAACTGTCTGTCTTTTTCTTGCTCCTGGAGAGAGGAAACCCCTCGAGGTGATTTGCTGCTCCAGGAGGAGCGCTTAGTGCCAGTACCCTGCCCTGAACAGGAGCCAAAGCTGTCTACAAGAAGAGCCAAGGGCATTTTTATTCCTGGTCTCAGCTTCACACAGGGTGCAAAACACTAAGGAGACAAAAGGCTATCAATATGTGCCGGGCTGTGAGGAGAGTGCAGATCACTTAGCTGCCTTGACATCGATTTTCACCTGCGTTTGTTGATGAAGCTGCATCAGTAAGTAGTGATAAATCCATTTGACAAACATGGCACTCCATTACTCTCAGTGGCTCCCACAGCTGGTGTGGTGTGCAAACTCACCCTGGGGCTGGGGAGTCGGGGCCAAGTGGACGTGGACACAGCCTCACTGAGCTGGGCTGGTCACGGAGGGCCAGGGCTCCTGGGTATCTAGAAACTCCTGGGCATTGCTGTGTACAGCCAGGCAGGTCTTATACTGCCCTGAACTCTGATTCCCATCTGTTTTTGAGGCTTAGGGACGATGGTTTGGACAGAATGGCAGAAGAGGGATTTCCTTCTGTGTTTTTACCCTCAGAGCCTCCCGTGAGGAAAGTGGGCTGGGGTCACGTATCTCTTGCCTCCTGTCTCTCCTCCCCCACTGTCCACACACAGAACATAAACTCTGAAGCCCTGGGTAACTTGCGGCCTAATGGGAACCGGGGCTGGACCCAGGAACTTGGCTTCTGCTCCAGCTCCAGCTGAGTCTGCATTGGCATACGGCCTCCTTTCTGCTGTTCCTCTCATCAGGAGAGCACAGCTGGTCATCAACTGGAATACAGCCCTGCAGAGAAGCCTGTTGACCCAGTGGGTGACAAAAGGCAGGGTCTGGGGTTTCTCTGTCTAGAGGCACAGGCATGGGCAGGAATCTCAAGACAGCGCCTCAGCACATGCTGGGAGGAGCACCTCCAGGCCAGCCTGGGTGGGACTACGTGGCTGCATGGCTGTCTCCATCCTCTCAGCCACAGGGACCCCAGCTCAAGAGTATGAGGGTCTGCTGAGCCCCTTAGGTGTCCAGAGCAGAACTATAGCTTGAACTTTACTCTCTTGTACTGCCACATTCCCTAACCATTGTGCCCAAGAGTGGCAGAAGGAGCAGGGGCTTAATAAGCAGGGCCTGCCAGCCTGGCTGGGTGACTTTGCTGTCCCCCCGTGGGGGTCTGGCCAAAGGACCAGAAGGCTCAACAGGCTAGTGCGACCTGCCTGGCTCAGAAGCAAGGGTATGAGCTGGAGAGAGAAGGTGTGAGAGAGAAGACACCGAGGCTGGGAGAGCCAGGCTCATTGTGCAGGCTGCAGCCTCTGGAAAGCCTCCCCCCATTTCTCATTCAGTTGCTCCTATCCCATGCCCAACACTGACTTGAGCCTTCCCTAGGGTCCTCTTCCCAGCTGGAGGGTCAGTTCTTGAGGACATATCCGAGGAGCTTCTGCCTCGGTGTAAAGGCTGGTTTTCCTCCCTAGTGGCATTTGAACAGCCAGCCAGGACCTGACCGTAAGAGGTGCTGTGAATAGGAACTCAGCACAAAGAGGGCAGCACAGGGGCATGGCCTGTAAGCCTCTGGTGGCAGGATGGACTCAACTCTTCTCTCCGCTTTCCACTAGTTCCTAGTGGTGATAGTGGGTATCTGACATGGTCCTGTAGCCCATGTGCAGAACACTGAGTGTGTGCCACAGGAACCCAGCCCAAGCAGCTTTGGCTCCAAAGCAGCCCTGAGAGGAGGCAACACCTCAAAGCTGATGGCCCTGAGTACAATTGGCTTTAAGGCCTGGACAGGCATTCCTAGCAAATAGGCCAAGGTTTACCTGGTCAGGCCCTAATTTGTGCACAGTAATTATGCCCCGTGAAGCTGGACCGCTAATTGCTTTTGCTATTTCTGGATTCTGCCCTTCCTGATCTGTCCTGCTGTTGCAGACAGAAATAACCCAGCACATGGCAGGCAATTATCCCAAGAGCTCCCAGAGTCAGCGCACACTGAGCTGCAGCTGTGGGTCCCTGACTCAGCATGTGGGGTTTGGCCGGGATCGCAGGGGATGCCTGGCTCGGGTGGGCAGAGTCGCATGGCCCTGGAACCTCATCTTCCATGGAGGATTCTCCCCATTCCTCGTGCACTGAGTAGGTGAAGACGCCCCTCCTTCCTCGCCCTCTTGCCCTTGTTTGAACCTTACCTTCCTCACTCATGGTCCCCACATGGGTAACAGGGCTTGATGAGAGGAAAAGGGGGTTCTAGAAGCCCTTCAGTTTCCTGGTGTAGAGTCCTCCACCTTAATAACTTGGTCCTTTTACAGCTTTATTTCCATCGCTGTTAAGAGAAAATAGAAGTCTGAAATGACATGTGTCCAGTTGTATCCTAAAGCCTCAAGGGCGCATAGGTAGGGGTGTGGTGAAGTGAGCAGATGAGGAAGCAGGTCCTCATCAAGGGATCAGTCCAGTGGTGAGTTTATTCTGACTTTCTGTTAGTAGGTGGGCTCTGGTGGAAGACAGGGGTCACTAAAGTACAATCTGGGAGAGTTTATCTGTTGCCCACTTGGCCCAGTGCTGGATGGGTCCCCCCGATACCCAAGAAGTTGTGTGTCCATCCATTCACATGTGGGCACTGAGCAAGACAGCACTATCTGCATTGCCCCAGGGGCCAGGACGAGGTTTGAGGGTTGAAGGCTGCATTCCTGTCTACAGGAGCTCAGGCAGACTGTCAATGAAAGAAGATGTTAGCTCTAAGGAACCCAGAGAAGGCCTTCAGCTCAGGCCACTGGGCAGGCAACAGGGAAGTTTACTTAGGCTGAGAGGGAAAGATGCTCCAGGGAGTTCAGGGAGGCTGTAGCTCCGCCCTCTGTATCTCTTAGGCAGATTAGGAAACGGAGGCTAGAGACAAACAGACACTGCCCAAGGCCACACCTAGCTGGTGACAGAACTAGGTTATAGTCATGGGTTTGTGACCTCAGGATCAGGGAGCATCTTTCCCACCTGTGTTGTCAGTCATCTTGATTCTGCCAGCCTGGAAGTGCAGAGGCAGAGTGCATGAGGTGCTGGGCTTCCACTGGCCCAGGGCCACTGTAGGAGCATGGCAGCTCTGGGGCTGGTGCCTGCAGGGAGGAGTTTGCAGCGGGCTTTCAAGGTGCAAGTGAAACCAGCTCCGTTGTGGGATATGAGTGGAAGAAGCTCATCGCTTCTTCTCCTTTGTTCTTGGCCACACTGACACAAGCTGAGCTGAGATGCAAACAAGTACAGCAAAGCCCATGTACACGCCAGTCCAGAGATTGTCCCTGTCTGTTGGAAATCCCTTAGAGACTCAAATTTTATTCTGGTCCTTCCCCCAAGTCTGTTCTTGAATACCCTGAAGCAGTCTGAGGCTGGGTAGGAATACGGAGCACCCAAGGTGACCTCTGGGTCCTGTCCTTGACCATGAACGCTGTGCTTTTCGTTATCCAGCCCTCAGCTTCCCTGTGGAGAGATGCCACTTGGCTAGTTCCCAGCGCTGACGGAAAGCTGGTCTGCTGTGCAGGTTTGGTCCCTTTGGAACCGGGGCTGGGGGCATTTTCCCTTTTGGATCTGGCAGGTACTGCCTTTCAGACCTGCACAAATTATTCTGGAGACTGTAGGGATCAGAGCTATGCATAGTGGACATTTTTCTTCCTAGGAAGACAGTAATTGTGAATTTGTCACCAACAGTGACAAGGCAGTGAGCAATTAATTCTGGGGGGCTCCCTGCCTGCTTTGAGGTGTGGTTTCTGACCTGAAAAGCATCCCTTCTTAGAAGGTGCCAATCGTTCCTTTCAGTAGACAAACTAATTTGTTTTAGACTCAATTCTCTGGGGACAAATAAGGCTCCTGCAGCTGAGGGTCTATTTTGGTGAATTGCCTTGCAAGGTAAGGAAAAGAGATACAGAAAAAACAGCAGCAACGGTTTACACTTATGCTGAGATTAGCATACCGGACACGCTTCTGGTGTGCCCGTGCTCTGGGGAGGGCATCGTTCCCATGCCTGCTTTAGAAGTGGGGGCTTGGCTATGGTAGTGCATATCCATGACCCTCTCAGGAGGCTGAGCCAGTAGCACTGTGGTAAATTGGAAGCCAGCCTAGGCTACATAGTGAGTTCAAGGCCTATTTGAACTTCATAGTGAGACCCGCTCTCAAAGAAAATAAGTGAAACTGAGGCACAGAGAGGCTACTTAGGTGGCCCCAGGACACACAGCCCAGAATTGCACAGTGGCATTCAAGTCCAGGCAGTGCTACTCAGGGCTGCATGGTCCTAATTTCAAGAGGTACTGCACAGCTCCCCACTGAGTTCCTGGGAGCAGGAGCTGGCCAGACAGCTCAGGACCAGGCTGTCTTCATGACATGAGTCCCTGGGGAAGTCACTTTTTTCCCCATGGCCCCAGTTTTCATATCAGTGAAATGTACAGTGGTACCCCCTTCCGACTGTGGTCATAAATGACAGTGGCAGAGCACACACCGACTTCTCACTCCGCTCCTGGGACACCTGCCTGCACCTCCCTTTGCCTGGTCTTTGAGGTTCACCAAGTTGCTGTCAAGAGCCAGTCTTACTTCTGAGGCTGAGGTATAGCGGGACATACATCAGCACACAGGAGCTACAGGGAGGAGGAGGAGGAGGAGGAGGAGGAGGAGGAAGAGAAAGGCTTGCTACTTGCAGCAAGCAAGCAGAGCATCACAGGGGCGACTCCCGGCCAAGGAGCTGGGTTCTTCCCAGCATGGACACAGGAGTCTGTGCCCACTCAGCTGAACCCTTGTTACCCACAGCGCTGGGCACATCCCTGAACATGCTCAGCCCCAGAGCATGCTGCTTCCCACAGCACAAATGGGGGCAGGACCCCTGTGGGGAGTTTAGCACTAAATGAGATGCTAAGGAGCAAAATCTATCCTCAGTGACCCAGAAGAAACTCAGTGCCTGGGCCACATGGGCCAGTTGAAACTGCTTTCTTGTCGCTTCTCCTGGAGTGCCTTATTTGAATCAAATAACAAAACCCTTTTGAGGGTGTGATGTTAACACTCATTTAAGAATGGCAGCCTCTGGGCTTTTGAAAGCACAGGTGCTTGTCCCTGAAATCTCCTACCAGCAACTAATAAAACGGCAAATGCAGCACCAAGCACCCTGGGGCTTGAGTGCAGTTACCTTTCCTCCCAAGGGCAGTGAGGAGCTCAGCACCAGCCTATCTGTGTGATGCTGACAGTCACCCACAGAGTACTGCAGGGCAGGAGAGAGAGCAGGGCTGGAGAAGATTCCCAGTAGTGGGTTTGGGGAAGGTGCACTTCCCTCATGATGATGCTCTGAAGCTCATTTTAAAGCAAATTATAGGCTGGGAAGATAGCTCCGTGGTCTAAGCACCTGCCTGGCAGGCACAAGGACCTGAGTTCTACCCCTAGTACCACATGCACTGCTGGCCCTGGAACCCAGACTTGCTGTGCTGGCCACTGAAACCTGGTGTGCTGGTGCACACTTGTAACACCAAGTGCTGGAGAGCTGAGACAGGAGGATTGCTGAGTCTGAACTGTATAGTAAGACCTTGTACCAAATAAATAAATAAATAAATAAATAAATAAAATAAATAATGAAGCCTTGACAAGTATCCCAGGACCAGTAATGAGGACCATGAAGTAGAGCCTGTGGGAGACCCGGGCCTCTTGGTATTATAGGCACCTATGTTAGAAATAATGTAGGTAGTCAGATAGGGCTAGGCCCTTGGAGGAGCCAGTGTGAAAGACAAGATACCTTAACTCTAGCTCTTGGCTGGACCTCAAGACAAAAGATAAAACAAATGCACCCACATACTTTCATAACCATTAGAGTTTACATTCTAAGTAAGTATCTATCACCCTGAGGAAGCTAGGAAGAGTCACTAACTCAACCCTCTATAGGAAAAGCCCCCATTCTGTATTCATGCCTGCTTCTCTACTCTGTCTGAATTGTGATCTTATTGGTTGACCATAACTTTGTTCCACCTCATGCCAACCTTATGATTCCCCATGTTTCTACATTGGGTCTGCTTCCTCTTGTGATTTACTTTCTGAAAATCCCTAGAAAAGGCAGATTTCATGGCAACACCCTTGGGTGCTCTTCTGTCTCTCAGACAGAAGCTTTCCTTCCTACAAGGAATATATTCTGCTCTTGTGGAGGAATATTTTCCTCCATAGTTTCTAAAATTCATTCTTCAATTTTAGAGAAGATGAAGTCATGCCAGATGTCAAGCAGGGTGGAAGCTTCTTTCCCCTGTGCCATTGGGATTCCTGGGTGTGGGTCAGCTGTGGTCCAGGGTGTACTACTCAGCAGGGTCACCTCTGAGGAGTCACTTCACTTCCTTGGACCTTAGTTTCTCCATTTGCATGCCAAGGCCTGAGTTAGAATTTAGGCTTTGTCCTAGCTCTTGCCTCCCAAGATTTGTTGAATTACAATTTCAGCTGTGGTTTACTGGCCCACCAAACAACCTGGACCAGGAGGAGGATGAAGGACATTTGCACTTGAAAGAATCAGAGCGTCTTCTGAGGTCTGCTTCTGCTTCCAGGGAGGTGGGGAGGGAGGCCCGGCCTGCTGGAATGGAGCATACGGTTACTGTTTCAAGGCTGACTTGCCTGGCTCAGGGCCACTGAGGGAGGTGTTCAGGAGGCTGAGGGACAGCTCCAAGGACACTCCATGGCAAGTCCCGGCCTGTCTTTCTGGCATTTCCTGTCACTGTCTGACTCACCAGAAAAACACCTAGCCATGCTGAGGGCTGTAGGAGACTGCAGAAGAAGGGCACTGAGACTTTGGAAGAGAGCCAGTTTGGTTCAGAGATGCTTGAGTGAGCCTCTAGGGACCTCTGCCTCTTTCTAACCTTGCAGAATTTAGCATTTCAGATCTCTGCCGAGGAGCGAGCACTGGAAATGTTCCCTAGTGTTTTAGAGTAAATCAGCAAGGCTGAGACAGGAGAGAATAAAAGGCGCTGGTCAGGGCTCTTTGCTTTTGTATGATTGTACAGTTTCCCATTATCTGTCCACCTCTGTTTCTACCATAGGACAGGGCCACAGCAAAATGGTTAAGAACTTTGACTGTGCATTCCAGCCAGCTGGGACTATAGCCCATCTATGGTTGTCATAGGCTGAGGGACATGGAGCCAGCTGCTAACCTTGAGGCCTGTTTTCCTCAGCTGAGGAATGGGAGTAAGGAGAGCCTCTGCAGACACTCGTGAGGTGTGGAAATGAGACTGGTGCCCTGGCTACTTCACGTCCGGGCCTGGCGCTCAGTGCCATTCACTGTCACTGGGATGTATTCACCCTGGAATTTAGACACCATCTTCTATGCTTGTGTTCCCTACATTTCTTGATTCTATTGACCTTATAACTTTTGGCTTAGCTATTTTTGTTAAAAGATCTATATCAAACACCTATCTGCATATTAACCACCTACTTGTTACCTATCATTGATTTCTCCTCATCTATTATTACTCATCTTCCTTTCCTCTGCTTACCAATGTATCCATCTCTCACCTGCCTGTCTTTCAATTGACATATGTTATTAGCAGGCCCATTTGGGGAGCACACGCATTGCAGGTGGACCCCTCAGTCCTGCACGTGTGGAGATGAACTCTTTTCAAAGGGGCCTTCAGCAGTGATGTGGCGTGAAGCTGACCACTGGCAGTGGCCATGGGGACAGGACTCTGGAAGAGCCTGGAAGACATAGCAAAGCTGCGTACTCAGGTCCCTTCTTCCCTGACCTTGGAATCATGCTGGTTCTGCCTGAGCTGGAGCTTGTCAAGATAGCATCCTACTTCCAAGCCAGCACGCGAACCCTACAGGCTCCTCCGACAAGTGGTGCTGCCCTTAGAGTGTCTCCTTCTTGACACAGTACCTTCGGGTACCATATCTATTCACTGCAATACTTTCTGTTTCGCACCTGCCACTTTCTTTTTTTTGCTTCTTTTTTTTTCCTTTAATTTTATTGAAGTAAAAATGTTACTCAGACAGTTTTAAGACACCTTAACAATACAGATTTGATAAATTAATACACTGCAAACTTTTCATAATGCTTTGGTATTGTACAAGGTGCATACATGATATTATATTTACAGATATTATTTTAGCAGATATCTCTTATCAGTGAATTAAGAGTGTAGCTGCTTACTTATTTTTTATACCTGAATTATATCAAATGCCACTTTCTCCCTATTAAAGCTTCTCTCTTATTTTCCCAACCCGGCCTAGTCAAGTGGCCTCCTCTGTGGGTGTTCACTCCTCTCCCTAGCACTGGACACTCCTCTGCTGTGGCTTCCGGGCACGCTGGGATCCATGTGAGGCATGAGGTGTGTCGCTCCTCCCCACAGCTGCCCCAGGTCCAGGCGCCCCCTTCCCACCAAGGGCTCCTTCAGGAAGCTCTGTGCTGCTTCAGCTACTACTTACTAGGGTATGACCTGGCCTGCTCCACACCAGTGGTGACACAGGCCCGGTGTTCTCACCTTGCTGTGTTCGTGGAGCCAGAGAGGGCAGAGGCCAGGAGACAGAGCCTGCTTCTCACACAGTATCCCAAGAGCTGGGCCAGGAGGAGGCTGTGTGGTCCCTGGGGTGCAGCGTGGGGTGCAGCAGCTCTGACACTGAGCCAGCACTTGACCTGTCTGTGCCTCAGAGTCCTGATGGGAGACACAGGAGCATGGCATGCAGCCATCCCAGGGTACAGGATGCAGACTGCAGTCTGTGAGAGTGGGTGATGCCGCGGGTGGCATTCGGAGGAGACAGATGTCCTGATGGAAGCCGAGTGAGCAGGCTCACATGTAATGGCACACACGGCTCATGCCCAGACACGCACAGAAGCACAATATACAGGTGTATGCACAGGCACCGACACAGTCACACGCAGAAACCCAAGCCTGCACCAAGATGAGCTCACACCATGCCATGATGCCCGGGACATGCCACATGAATGTGCTTGCACAAGCACAGCGGGCACACTAGCTCAGACACCTGCACACATAGCTCTCATACACACATCAGCTCCCACAGTGTAGGCAACATCGCTCGTGCACCTGGATCTGAGGTA
>PVKA01031244.1:0-26459 GCA_004027165.1 Ctenomys sociabilis
GGCCCGAAAAGAGGTTGATGGTGACTGTGTCACAGGAGCATCCAGGACAACTACTGTAGAGATTTACCTCCCTCTGCCTCCTCTCCACCCTCTGTATCCCCTGCCTTCAGCCTCCCATTTCAGGCTTCCAAAGCATTCCCCCCCACATGGAGCCCTAGAACAAAAGGACAACATCTATTGGTCAGACCAGTGTGAGGGACAGCAACAATGAACTTGGTGTAGAATGCTAGGCAAGAGAAGTTGACAGTACAGATGTACACTAAGAAACATTTTATAGAAACGTGAGCAGGTGAGGTGAAAACATGCAGGTATGTTAACATCATGAGGGAAATCTAAGAAAATGGGGAGGGAGAGTCAATGTCAGTTGATTTCTTTTACTTTGCTGGCTTCTTCCAGCATTACTGGGGGTTGTTGAGCTCATGGCCCAAAGCCTCCCTCATTTCCTAGGCATCGATTGGTGTTAGAAGCCCAACAAATCTAATGCAGTGATTACCAGAGTACTGCATACAATGCTCAGCAGTGATTGGCCCTCGCCTGGCATTCAGTAAGCACTCAATAATCAGTAGCTAGTAAAAACTATGTCCAAGGTACAGAAGGCAGTAGTGGTGGAAGTAGCACTAACTCAATTGACAGTTATTAAACACTTACATATGTATTAAATACTGGATGCTGCAGGGAACAGAAAGAAGTACAAGTTGGGTGTAGTGGCACACACCTGTAACCCCAGCACTTGGGAGGCTGAGACAGGAGGATCATTGTGAGTTCAATATCAGCCTGGGCTACACAGCTCAAGGCCAGCCCAAACTGCATAGGGAGACCCTGTCTCCAAAAGAAGAAAGAAGAAAGAGAAGGAGGAGGAGACAAATCAGACTACCTGTACTTCAAAATTTCATAATCCTTAAAGGCAAATGTTTTAAATTAATTTTTTTAGCCCAAGTTTAAAGCACAATGCTCTCAGTGTGCTCCGACCTTTGTTGCATCTTTGTTGTCTAAACTGATCGCAAGCAGCCCACTGGGCCTCTTTGCATAGCCTCATGGCAAGCACACAGTTCTTCAAATTTAGGACTCAGAGGTTTAGATCCTTAGATAGTTCTTATTTGTTATCAGTTGACTTAATGACTTATTGTCAACCCTTTCAAGAACCATAGTGGACTGAGAGTGGAAAGAAGTCTCTGAAGTCCAAGTCGCTGTGCAGCCCCTCTTCTGTGAACTAAGGAGCTGATACTACTGCATGCTTTGATAGACATAGAATGCATTGAGTACTTGTGAGGGATGGGGTGATGCTTTGATTGCTCTGCACAGTGAGAAGCGATCGACTCTGGGTAACTGACAGAGCCCTCACCTGAGGCGTTCCTCATTGCTTTATGGTGAGCACATCCAAACTGCTCTCTCCTAAATACCTTGAGATGTACGAGGCTTCGCTGGTAATGATGTTCACCTCGCTGTGCCGCAGAGCACAGATCTGGCCCCTGCTGTCACACCAGCACGGTCCCGGGCGTGGGCTTTCTCCTGCTCTCCTCCCATTACGTGCATTACACCTGGGTCTGACAACCACCATCCTGCCCTCAGCTTCCATGAGGCTGACTCTTAGATTCCACTTGCCCAGCATATTTCGTTTTTCCAATATATACACATTGTGTTAGTGCAGATTAAATTTTTAAATATCTAGTTTCAATGTCACATCTCCAATGTGCATACAGAATGTTCCCACCACACCCTTCCCTCCCTGATGGCTTTCCAGTCCATCCCTTTCCTCTTGTCTGTGTCCTTTCTACTGCATGTTTATTTGTTTGTTATCCTAGTTTCCACATATTGGGGAAAACAGTGCATTTCTTTTTGTGTTTTTTGGCATCTTCTCTCAGTTTTTATGTATTTAAAAAAAGGGCCCACTCAATGTCACATCATTCTTTGGAGTCGGCTATC
Organism: Ctenomys sociabilis; assembly: GCA_004027165.1. Taxonomy (NCBI): domain Eukaryota; kingdom Metazoa; phylum Chordata; class Mammalia; order Rodentia; family Ctenomyidae; genus Ctenomys; species Ctenomys sociabilis. Next base: position 1,924 of record PVKA01031244.1, read on the forward strand.
CCACCTTGTTCTCCTCCATCGCTTCTTACATTACTTTACTTCCTCAGCCCCTAGTCACAAAAGAAAAGGCAGAAATCAGATGCTATGAATGGTAACCACAGTATGCTCTAGAACCTGTATGCGAGTATCTGGAGATATGTGCGTAATGCAAGAGAACCTGCCTGTACCTTTCTATCCTCTAAAAGCAGAGTTGATTCCAGTGGATGAATTCAAACACTCTGCTCTTCCAAGGGACACCTGTATCATTAATCAGATGCCACTTCCTGTCGTAAAGAGAAATCAGCCAACACTGCGTCCTTAAATGGGTTCAGTTTCCAAAAAAGCCCAGCCCCAGGTCCCCAGCCTTGCCCTGCCTGCCAGTCCCATCAACGTGCAACTAACAGGGATGGAAGACCACGACCCACTCCAAGCCCTGTATCTGCTTGCTGCCCTTCCAGGAGACAAAACCAGGCGCTCTCTCTCAGTCAGTCTCCACTGCCAGGAAGCCCTGTGCTGCCTCATGCCAAGTATTTCTGCAGCTCTCTGCATGTCCCTGTCTGTACTGTGCACCTGAGAATGTCAGCATCTTCCTAACCAGCCTGTGCACTGCCGTCAGTCTACGCCAACCCTTTCTCTGTGCTGCTCCGCTTGTGCTGTGAGCTGTACCGGTGGCTGCCATCTGCCTCTCCCTTTCTGCCTTTGGCAACATCCTGCTGCAGTGGCACCTCTCCTCCATTCCACAGAGGGCTCTTGTGCCTAGACTGCCCCACCCTCGCCAGGTTCCCAGAGGCTCTTCCTCCCTAAGCCTGAGCTTCCCTCCCACCTGTGAACTTTACGTACTCCCCACAGCAGATGCTCTTAGCAAACCACCGCTCAGCTTCGTTTTCCTCAAGCCTGGGGGCCTGGAGTGGCAGCGCCTTCCTCGGCCTCGCGCTCTGTTCTCTGCCCTCTCCTTTCCAAGACCACATACTGTATCCCACATACTGTGGCGCCAGCTTGCCACAGGGGTCCTATTGTCCACAGCAGTGCCTGGGATGTGGTGGGATTTTCCAAACATCTGACAAGAATGTGAGAAAGGAGGGACATGCTATATTTTTGCATTTGAAGAAAAGCTTTTCTTAATCCTTCAATTTTTATCTTTCCTATTTGAGGATAAAAATAAATGTGAGAATATTTTGATCCAAGATTTTTTTCCACTGTATAAGATCAAGAAATGTTGATATTCTATAAAAATAAAGGAATCTTTCTTCTCTGTAAGACAACAAATGTTTCTTAACAAACAGAAATTAAAGAACCAAAATCCAAGTTGCCATTCTGAACTTGTGTGACTTTTTGAGCAAGTCCAATACCAACTGATGATCTTATGGGTTTCCAAATCGCAGCGTCCATATATTAATATATTTGAATGGAGCACGTAAAGCTGGTGTCTAGAGCCTGCACCTCTCTCCCAGGCCACACCATGAGCTGAGGGAACTGACCTAGGCCTACTTTCTCTTCCTGTGGCATCAAGAAACAAACACGACCCTTGTGGCCTCCACCCTGCAACCCAAAACTTACTGAAGCTTATATATCATGCACATTTGACATATGTGAGATCCCGCTAAATCTTTCTAGCCAGGTTCTTCTTTCTTCTTCCTTCTGGGAACTTATTGATCCCTTCAGCATTGTTAGCTTATAAGAATACTCCAAGAAGAAGGATAAAGCAATGGGCATTGAATTCGTGTTCAGTGTACTTAACTGATACACAGAGAGCAGAATCAAGCCATAGGGTACTCGCCTTGAGTCACCTCAGGCCTGTCGTGTTCCCGATGCTCAGTGTATCCTACCACCAGTCCTTGTAAAAGCACTGGTGGTGTAAGTCCCTGCCTTAAAACAGTGCAGTGAGTGTGTTGTCCCAGGCCGCAGCCCCGTCCAACCCCCAGGCCCACGTTCTTTCCCACACAAGAAGCGATGCTATGATGCTGCCGTCTCCTCCAAGCTTCCTGGTCTCTGTGCGGCCATGCCCAAAGCAGAGTGTGGGTGGAATGTCCCCTTGGGTCACTCCTGCTGCAGTGCTGGTATCCTTTCTCTCCTTACAGAATTTTCTCTTCTTTTATGACTTTTTTATTTTGCCCTAGTCTTTCCAATGACATATGCTTTCCTCGCCCCCTTTTTAGATTAAGACAATGATTTAAGTAAGAATTGAATATCTCATGAGCTTTCTGGAGTTGTTCTGAATTGGAGGAGTTTGATTTCGGTATTTTAGCAGATGGTAGGATGGTTCAAGTAATACTCCTTTTTAAAAATGTATTCTACTGGGAAGTAACTAATACCTATTATGTCCATAAGCATTGAAACAAAGCCCGCAGAGTGAATCATGAGGGACATGTGGAAAGCAAAAGTTATTACTGAAAGGTGGAGGATATTTGTTACCCATGCTCAACCTATTTTATCCCGATAAACACGCTACTTTGCCAACACAAGTCAAAATAAAATAAGAGAGGTGAGAGACTGTCCAACCTTCCACAACCACACCACATTTTATTGTGTATTCACCTATTTATTTTTATCAGCCACCAAGAAGACTATGAACTATTATATCAATTCCAAAAAGAAATCTGTATGAGTAGCTTTTCCTGAAATTCCTTTTTAAAAAAAAATCTTTATGTATTTATTGGATACAGGTCTCACTACACAGATCAGGCTCATAGTGATCCTCCTGTCTATGCCTCCCCAGTACTGGGATGACAAGAGTGCACCACCAGGCCTGGTTTCAGTGCGTGATGTGGTGCAGGGCTGGCATAACATGTGGTCCCATGAATTGAACCTGGGTCCTTGTGCTTGACAGGCAAACACTTAGACATCCAAGCTAGGACCCCAGCCCCTGAAATTCCTGCAGTGAATTACCTTTATAAATATGGAAACCTATACAACACTGTGCTGGAAAAATCTGTGCATCATTTCCATTTAATCATGCCCAGTACGTTTCTACTTCTATACATGCTTGTGGAAGCCCTTAGGGTTACTCTGATATAAAATCTGGCAGAGAGACCAGAGAAATCGATCCACATAAACACTTTGGACAAAACAGCCAAGCTATTCAATGTATCAAGGATAGTTTTTTAAACAAAAATTATTAAAACCACCGAATATCTATCTGCTTCTATATGTATGACACAAATTTTACTCTTTTCACAAAATGTAACTCAAAATGGATAATAGGCTTAAATCTAAATCATAAAACTGTAAAAATCCCAGAAGACAACATAAAAGAAAGTGTAGATGACCCAGTGTCCAGTATAAGCTTTGAGGTGTAGTAATCAAATTAACCCACTGGGAGAAAAAAAAAAAAAGATACTAAGTTGGATTCTGCAGAAATTAAAACTGGTGGAAAATCATTGTACAGGGAACAAAAAGATAAACAACAGGAGAAAATATTCATAAAACATTGATCTGATAAAGGATTTGTATTCAAAATGTGCAGTCAAAATTTAGCACTAAGAAAATAATTTAAAAGCCAGTGAAAGATGTGGAAAAGAACCTCACAAGACAAGAGGTGTGCGTCACAAATAAGCATGCAGAGGGCATGCGCTTGTGCAGCATCAGGAAACGCCCCTGAAAACAGGAAGGCGTCACTGCACATCTGCGAGGATGCCCGGATCGAGAACATTGACCTCCTAGAGCGCTGATTGGGATGCCCAGCGACACAGCCTCTCATTCGATGCTGAAAGAACACAGATGCAGCAAGGCTTCTTCGGAAGGGAGTCTGACAGGTTCTTGTAAACAATACCATTGTCTCACCACATAATTTTTTGGTTTTGTTTTGTTTTGTTTTGTCTTTTTAAGACAAGGTACTGCTGTGCAGTTCAGGCTGGAATTGAGGTCATTTTGTAGCATAGGCTCATCTCAAACTCGCAACATCCTCCTGCCTTGGCCTCCTGAGTGCTAGGATTACAGGCATGGGCACCAGATACGGTTCACCACCTGATTTAGCAATGTGATTCAAAGTTTTACTCTCAGAGGTGAAATTTTTTTCCACAATATAAACTACACATAAATATTTGTACTAGTATTTTCCTCATAATCACTGAAACTATGGAAGTAAACAAGATGCCCTTCAATAAGTGGATGGATAAACCCTGGGACATCCATACAACAGAGTGTGGTTAGAAGATGCAAAGAAATGAGACCATCAAACCACAAAACACACTTGGGTAACTGATGAGAGCATGCTGCTAAGTGAAAAAGCCAGTCATAAAGAATTATGTGCTACACAATTCCAGCTAAACAATATCCTGAAAGAGAAAAGACAAAACTATAGAGACAAAGAAAAGATTAATGTTTGACACTGTTGGGACAAGAAGAACTTGGACCTCTTGAGTCTTTCAGCAAATGAACATGGGAGCATAATGAACAATGTAAAGCCAGGCATGGTGATGTACATCTATAATCCCGGCGCTCAGGAGGCTGAGACAAGAGGATCATTGTGAGTTCAAGACCAGCCTGGGCCACAAAGCAAGCTCAAGGCCAGCCTGAACTGATTGCATCAGGAGACCTGGCCTCAAAAAGACAAAAGAAAAATGGGTAATGTAGAAAAATGCTTTGAAAGATCCAGTTTCAATTGATACTGTGTTTCTGCTCTTATTTTACTACAGAGAAGCAGTGGCAGCAGTAGAAGGTGAGCATTAAGACACGTCAGAAAGCATCATCCACATGAATGCAGGTTCCTCTCCTCATTTCAGCTGAGCAATTCTACGCAGGTTCGCAGGTTCGTTGAGGACCCTACCTTAGTTCATGTTCTTGTTGCTGAGACAAAATACACAGTATCCAAAGTTAAAGCAGGAAAAGTTTATTTAGCTCACAGCTTGTGAAGGTTCAGTCTGTGACCAGCTCAGGGCAGCAAATGGCTGAGGAGCACCCATTTATGGCCATGGGAGACAGAAAGCCACAAGGGCAGAAAGGGAGAGTACAAGCCTCTTTTCCTGGATTATTTTATGAGCAGGCTACCCACCCCACAGCAGCTGTAGTGCTCACACCATCTTTGCCCTCCCCTTTTATTCTAAGACTAGGAAAATGTACTGAAGAAAAGGAATAGGAATGGGGACTAGGAATAGCTCCTGAGAGACAGCACAGGTCCCAGAGGGGTTGCCCTGTGCCCTCCTCTTGCACAGGCTCAGGACGTTTACAAAGTGAGGACGCTGGCCCCCTTCTGGGTCACTTAAACTTCTAACCTCAAGTGGACACAATGAATCATCAATTACAACACTGTAGGGTATACATAGCCACCCTAGGGCATGTTCCCTATACTCTGAGTCTCTTGGTTAAGCTTCTAAATTTTCCAAGTTGGCACACTGCCTCAATCATCACAGACCCCAAGGGCTGTCAACGAAATGTGGCTCCTGCCACTGGGGATTTGATCTAGCAAATAGATGTTATGCCAGGTGGGCTCTTTGGCATTTGAGGGAGTTGACAAACATCCTCCTGTGCTCTACTGAAGTTTGGAAAGTTGAGAGAACAGGAAGATGATATCTGAAAGATCAGCGGAGCTCCTGACAATGTCCTATTGCAGGACAAGACTTTGATCCAGATGAATAGCTGCCCCCAAGTGTGCCTCAGGATGAGTCGGGCCAACTGGCAAGCCTGGCCTATCCTCCTTTGGTTGCTGGGTGTCTGAAAAAGCACAACACCTTTTCAGCAGAGAGACAGATCCCCTCCACACAAATAAATAAATAGGCTTTAACAATTGCATGCATTGCATTAACTGTTATTCTTCTATTATTTTATTATGAAATTTTGTTTTACATTTTTCCATCAAATTTATTTTACTTTTTTATTTTAAAGAGGAAATAAATAGAAACAACAAGAAAAAAAAACAACCACAAAGCAACGTAAAGTGATAAAAAAAAAAGTATAGAATTTCAAAACAAGAACAGAAAATTAACAATGGTTGTTACTGTTATCATGAAATTTGTTGCTCAGATTACCAGATATAGACATGTAAGATTGATCAAGTAATTAAACATTAACTCTTTCTTTCACTAAACCTAATTATTTTTTGTTGTTTTCTTGACTTTTTTATTTTGTTAAATTTATTGTAAAGAGAATATCGGGACTGGGGATATAGCTCAGCAGCATAAGTGCCTACCTGGCAGGCACAAGGTCCAAGTTCAATCCCTGGTACTGCAAGAGAGACAGAGACAGTGACACAGAGAGAATGAAAATGTGCATCATCCATAAAACTTATTGTAATATAATTTAACATTTTTGAGAAAAAAAAAAAAAAAGAAAGATCAGGGCACCAGGATGTACTGCATGACTTCTTCCCCAAACGCTCCAGGCCCTTAAGTCATGTGTGCCTCCCTAACAGTGATTCTGTGACCTTCATAACAGTGATTCTGTGACCTTCATAACAGTGGTTCTGTGCAGGAGGGGCAGAAAACGAAGAGTGTCATCTCAGGGTACCTTCCTCTCTTTGGAGTGAAGGGAATGGAGTGCATGCAGGCTGAGGTATCTGGAGTTCCTTCCTCCTCTCCAGAAAAACCTGAACTGAAATTCCACCATGCAACCCCCTCCCGGCCAGGTCCAACCTGGTAGCATACAACTTGCCAATTGCTCCAAGTCTCAGCGTAGGCTTCTGAGTAATGAAGATGGCCATTCCAGTTCCACAGTCTTTCAGCATTAATTGTGAGCTGAAAAAAGAAACTGCATTATTTAAAATATCTTAGAAGCTGGCGAGATAGCTCAGCTGACCAAAGCAACTGTTTAGGCAAGCACAGGGACTGGGATCTTTTCCCCTGCAGGCTGTGCCGGCCCTGCCCCTGGGAAGTGCTGAGATGGCAATTGAGACTGGGAGTGGTGGGCTGCACCTATAGTCCCAGAGCTTCTGGGCTGAACACAAGAGGATCACTATGAGTCTGATCTACATAGTGATCCCCTGTAGACCTTATGCACCATGTAGACCACGTAGGCCCTGTACTAAATATCACAAAAAAAAAAAAAAAACCTCTTAGAATTTTTTTTTTGCAGTGCCAGAGATTGAACTCAGGACCTTGCACTTGCCTGGAAGGTGCTTAAACTGCTGAGCTATCTCCCTGGTCCTCTCTTAAAATAATTTTAAACAGTAAAGTTATGGTTTGTTATTGTCAGATTTCATTTCCCAAAGGACGCGTTCTCAGGTGCGCTGGAAAAGGACAAACTTCTACGCTGTTCTGTCTTCACTTTTATGATGCTGCACAGTTATAATTATGTGTGGTATAATTCATGTCTGATTTCCCCAGCAGACAGCAAATGCCACAAGGATGAGAATTACACCGGTCTGTTTCACTTGATACATAGAAAGCACTAAATATACACAGTAGTCCCTCACTCTTTCACAGTTCAACTTTCATGGACTCACTGTTTCAAGGATTTTCAAAAAAATATTAATCTATATTATTGATCAGGAATTTTTCACTGTATCTCAGGATTTTGCAGTACCATACAATACACATGTGTTGTTAAAATTACGTAGGTTTGTGAGTTTGGAAAATGGTTAGCTTTCTCATTTTGTCCTTACTTTTGTATTTACTTTTCAAACTAAAATTAAATTATTTTTTTTAATTATTGGATTATATACTTTAAAGTGTTCTCTTTTTTGTATTTTAGGGAAGGGTCTACAGGGTGTTCAGGGTCTCACTACTAGATCAGACTCATAGTGATCTGCCTGTTTACAGCCTCCCAAGTGCTGGGATAACAGGTACACGCCACCATTCCCAGTCTCAATTGCTATCTCAGCACACCCAAGGGGTGGCACCTGCAAGATAGGCCCGAGGATTGAACCCCTGGCCCTTGCACCTGCTTGTGAGTGTTTTAATCTGCTGAGCTATTTAGCTGGCCCTAAGGTGTTCTTGATGATATATAATTTAAATCTATTTATTTCTTTCTAGATAATTGAAATACTTTTTAATCTAAAAATGATTAAGAACATTAGAAGTGTTTTTAATAGTGTGGGAAAGGTTTATAAGAGTGTAGGAAGGGTTTGTAAAGCCTTAAAGTACATAAATGCTAAAATAAACATAAGGTTGCTACTTCATTGGCTTTCGTTTCTCATGGGGGTGTCTGAACCTAACCTCTGTGACAAGTGAAGGACCACTGTACTCTTCTTTTTTCACTGTTACTGCTTAGAATTTCATTTTTATTTTTTTATTTTTTTTCCAAAGGAACATTTTTTGTCTTATTTTTACTATTTTCTTTTTTTTTGGTACCAAGAATCGAACTCTGGACTTAGCGCTTTCTAGGCAGGTGCTGCGCCACTGAGCTACATCCCCGGCCCAGAATTTCGTTTTTATTAGTGCATTTTTGTTATACAGATTAATGGGTTAATTTGGCAGAACTGTACATGTACATAACATTAAATACATGTTTTGGTTGGTTATTATGATTGATTATTTTGAAGCAAATCAATTACATGACCAAATTGTTGCCACTGTCAAACTTGTCATGTGAAATTAACTCTTGAGCATTGTTGATAAGATTGTTGTCATAGACACAAATACAAGGACTGAACATCAAATCCAAGGTGAATGCAGCCCAGGGATGTGGCCCTTGGGGAGCTTCTCAGGCTGTCCCAGCAAGCTCATCGCCTCCTCATTAGCTGTCCTTCCAGGGTGGGTGAGTGAATGCGGGCACCACATGTCACTTAATAGCTTCATAACAACTCCCACTGCACCCAAAACTACTTCTCCAAGGAAAGTGGCACTCCTTACAAATGTCCTGTGTGGCGCCCCATGCTCATGGTCACAAGAGATCCTTAGTTCAGGGTCCTCCTCAACACTGGAGACTACACATGTCCAGATGAACAGCACAGAGCAGTGACAGGAGGGACCCTGCAGGGTCCTCCCTCTGACACACAGGTAGGGGAGGGCACCCTGAAAACACGGTCATTGCAGGCAATGTTGGCACCGTAGAACTTTGTTATTTTAATAGTGTTTGGCCTTTCATCTCTGAAAATGTAGAATTCCATTGGCAATATTTTAAATAGATCTCATTTTGAAGTAAAAGCCTCAAGTTCATTGAGACCTGCCTCTAACATAAAATCGTGTGGTTCTTGAAACCTGGTTAAATTTAACGGTGATTTTTACATTCAAACTCATCCCATAAACAGGGGTCGGGCACCAAGCATGTGTAAGAAAATGACCAGTATCGTCCCTTTCTGATAAGAAGAGGAAAAGCTAATTAGAAGCAGGTGAGAGACACAAGTGTGTGTGACAGTCCCACTCTACTAGTGTTGCCATCCTGTGGTTGTGTCCTATTTTGAAGCTTACAATGTACACTTATGTGCATTAAAAAATTTAACTGTCTTGCACAGAGACATAAAGGGGTATGCGATGCAGGCAGGAAAAGCTTAAAAATAGGCAACAAGCTCTCAGGAGGCACTGCCCATGGGCACTCACGTCCATCAACTCAGCCACAAAAACTATCACTGAGTAACTGACATGTGCCAGGGAGAAGCTTCAAATTCTGTCGTGAGAAAAGCAATTCCTGCATTTGGAAATTTTACATTTGGAACAAAGGGCAGGGCAACTGGCTACCTAATAATCAGCTGGTGGGAAACGCTAGGGCTAGGTAATAGGGTCGCTGTGTCAAAGCTTAAAGATCTCTAACAGCCCTCAAAGGCCACCCTGCTTGAAGCAAGCTGCCTCTAGGTTTGAAAATATAACCCCACGGGTTCCAGGTCAACAGAAGTGACCATGGGACCCTGACCTGTAATTGAGTCTGATAGCCTAGAACTTTCTAAGGTTGCTGTCCAGGAAAACAAGTCAAATATGCCTAAGAGAAACCAACAATAAATAACATTGACCTCAGGGCCCAGAGACCTATGCGGGTTGCTCCCAGGCTATCTAAAGAGTTCTTCCAACTCATGCCCCAAGCAGCCAGAAAGAAAAGCTGGACCTGCCCTTCCTGTGCCTTGCTTTCCTCCCTAAGACAACTCTCCTAGAATAATCTCAGAAATGGAAAAGAAAAGTAGGCATAATATCAAAACCCGTATTAATGGAGAAAACCTTTTCCTTCAAGCTATAAATAGGCATGTGTGGTTTGGTGATTTTTAAACTGAGAATCCATTTTATGTCATTTTAAAAATGGACACAATGCAATGTCCTCTTACAAGTACTCAGAGATCACAACTGCCATTAATGTGGTGTGTACCCAGAGTTCTTGGCATGTAGATTTTCTTTCCAAAAAATAACTTTGAATGACACTGTGGGTGCTTTAATGTCACTAAAGAGGAACATCTTGTCTATAGGTACAATTCTGCATTATCAATTTGAAGGGCTGCAAATGCTGATTTACACTATTGTACCATACTTACTAAGCTAATTTTGTATCTAAGGCATTAAATTCCAATTTCTTCCAGGGTAAAATATACTTTGATAGCCAGGGAGATAGTTCAGTGGCATGGCCATTTGCCTGACAAGCATAAAGTCCTGAGTTTGATCCCCAAACCAAAAAGAAAAGAAATTATACTTTTTTTTTGGAACCAGAAATTGAACTCAGGCCCTTGCACTTGCCAGGGAAGCACTTATTCCACTGAGCCATCTCCCTGGCCCAAGAAATTGTACTTTGATAAGCTGTCTTTATGTTTAAGCATTTGGTTTATGAATTATTTTTCCATACCGGGATCAAACTTGGAACCTTGTGCTTGCCAGGCAGGTGCTTATGTCACTGAGCTATGTCCCCAGCCCCTTGGTTTATGAATTCTTTAGCATAAGTTCCTAAAGTAGAATTTCTGGCAGGACATGTACATTTCAAGCTTGGGTGCACATTTTCAGAGTGACTGGACAAATACTAGTCCTGTGCTTTGTAAAGACCTGTGAGGCTGCCCCTTTCCCCATTCTCATGCCAGGGTGGCCTAGCCCACACTGGCCAGTATCACAGAGGAAAGACATCGTCTTTATTTAAAGATTCTGATTGATTATCTTTTCATGTGTGGGCTGAGAAACTATACTTTTAGAGTATGCATAACCTATTTCTATTTTAAAGTATCTGTTTCTTATTGATTTGTAAGAGCTTTTAAGTATCAAAGATATGAAGCCTATTTAGTATTATGTTTTAACATATTTTCCCAAGTTTTTCACTTATATTTAGCTTTTAACATTTTTATGCTTTTGAAATGTAGAATTTTCATATTTTTAATTAGCCAAATTTAATATTCCCACCAGGGGAGATAGCTCAGTGAAATAAGTGCTTTCAGGGTAAGTGCAAGGTCCTGAGTTCAATCCCTGGTACCACACACACATAAATTTAATAATCCCCTACAGTGCCCCCTAAATATACAACCATTATCTAAATTTTCTTCTAAAGGTTTTGTGAAATTTGAAGTTATGTAAATTGTTTTGGCTTAGACTATCCATGAAAGGAAATCAAACACAATTAGAATTAGGCTCTATCTTTATAGCACATTAATCATCATGTAAAATTAGAACAGCAACATACCATTAGACTCTGTGAGTCCACTTACAGGAATTTGTCTTGAAGAAGTCAAAGACGTGCAACAACACACAGTGTTGATACAGTATTATTTGAAAGCTCCAATTAGGGCAGAATCTGGCAAACAGAGGGGCTTGCATAGGACCTTGGAGATCTTGTGCTTCGTGTACAGTAAGAAAGCCTAATGCCCTCACCACTGCCCTCCACGCTCTCCTGCCCACCGCTCTCCTGTCTCCCCAAGCTGCATCCTCCCTCCACACCAGCCTTCACCACCACTGCAAGCCCACATCCAATAGATTCCCATAGGCCCAGAAAAGCTAGTCCCTGTCTTCATAAGCAATGTACTGTGTTTCGCATTCCACCAAGGGCTGTGGGGATTTTACAGCAGAAACAGTAGAACTCATATGGTAAAACAATTCAAGGTAAATGAGAACTACCCATAAAAAAGACACAGGGAAACTGAGCCACACATACGTTATTTAGTGCAGGGAAAGCAAGACAAGGATGCGTGGGTAGTTACGAAGTCCTCATGTTCTAAGAATAGGAGTCTTGTTGGCATTCCAAGGCAGCACATCCTTGCATCTGAGACTAGCATAAACATGTCTGTTGGAGCTGTGTATGGAGATAACTGAACAGATCGCTCCCTCAGGACTGGTGTGGGGCAGACGTCCTCCCTTGTAGAGAGACGCCCTACATAAAAGCAATAACATATTCTAAGTATTTTGTTCTATTTGCATAGCTCTTTGCTAGATGACAATAAGAAAAATCAAGTACTAGTTTTAGATCATGGGTTATGGGATGTCAGTACAGTAAAGTAAGATTTCTGTTGGATTGTACACCTTAACAGCCTATAAAAATGTTGTTTAATAAAAAATAGCGTGGCAACTCCATTTTCCAGGGAATGAAATTATCCTAACGATGGGTAGGACGGTCACTATACTATTCTAGCCACTGCACGTGATCCGTAAGGTTGCCCCTCCCGGCACCCTCTGCGCCACCCCACTTATCTCCTCCCAGGTGGACGTGGAGGTAGGCTGCCCCGAGCATGGACCAGATCAATCACACCAAGGTGAAGGAGTTCATCTTCACCGAACTTACTCACCTGCAGGAGCTGGAGATCTTCTTCTTCGTGGTCTTCTTCACTGTATATGTGACAACTGTGCTAGGAAATGTGCTCGTTGTAGCCACCATCACCTGCGAGCCCAGCCTCCACAGCCCCATGTACTTTCTCCTGAGGAACAAATCACTTCTGGACATCGTCTTCTCTTCCATTACAGTCCCCAAGTTCTTGGTGGATCTTTTGTCAAAAAGGAAAGCCATCTCCTTCAATGGCTGCATGGCGCAGATCTTTTTCTTCCACTTTGCTGGTGGGGCCGATATCTTCTTCCTCTCTGTGATGGCCTTTGACAGATACCTTGCTATCTCCAAACCCCTGCACTACGTGACCATTATGAGGAAAGAGCTGTGGGTGGCCTTGGTGGCAGCTTCCTGGGTGGGCGGCGGATTGCATTCAGTTGTCCAGATCGGCCTGATGCTTCCGCTCCCGTTCTGCGGCCCCAATGTCCTCGATGCTTTCTACTGCGACGTCCCCCAGGTGGTGAAGCTGGCCTGCACAGACACCTTTGCGGTGGAGCTGCTCATGGTCTCCAACAATGGCCTGGTGACCTTGCTATGGTTTTTCCTGCTGCTCGGCTCCTACACGGCCATCCTGGTGATGCTGCGATCTCACTCCAGAGAAGGGCGGAGCAAGGCCCTTGCCACCTGCACCGCCCACGTCCTGGTGGTCACTCTGCATTTTGTGCCTTGTGTTTACATCTACTGCCGACCCTTCATCACCCTGCCCATGGACACCGCTGTGTCCATCAATAACACGGTCATCACCCCCATGCTGAACCCCATAATCTACACCCTGAGGAACCAGGAGATGAAGACAGCCATGAGGAGACTGCAGAGGCGGCTGGGGCCTGCTCGGAGCACTAACACAGGCTGATGGGCACGTGGAGGCCGAGCACCTAAGGCTGGATTCGTCTGCTCAGACTGCCTGCCTGGGGCAAGATGCCAGCTCTCTCCTCGTTGACCTCCTCACTGTGCAGCTCACTACTGCTGTACTCTACCAGAGGTGTGGGAGGCTGAGGCAGGAGGATTGTTGTGAGTTCAAGACCAGCCTGAGCTACAAAGTGAGTTTAAGGCCAGCCTGAACTGCATAGCGAGACCCTGTCTCAAAAAGACCAAAAAAAAAAAAAAAAAAAAAAAAAGGAAGAATGGGAGTGAGTGAGGGTAGCGATCTGACATGAGGGCAAGGAGAAGCGCGGGCAGTGACGGAAAAATCAGGACACCGGGGAAACAACACAATGTTTGCACGTGTGGCTCCAATTTATTTCACTTATGGGTATGGGCTCTACTTGCATCCATTTACCTATAAAAGCCTCAAGCTTACCTTTTTTTTCCACTTTTAATTTTTTTTATTTTTATTCTCTCTAAAAAATTAAAACAGATTTAGAAATTCATACCATACAATTTTTTCTTTTTATCTAAATGACAAAATTCATAGTTCATTGCTATTATATTAATAGTTCTACATATGTAGTGATATCTCAAAATTCATTGTTAATATAGTTTATATATTTTCCCCCCACAAAAATCAATCTTGCCAAAGTCATCACTTTTCTTAATCATTTTAAAAATTACGTTTTGGTCTCATCAATTTTCCTTATTATTGTTTTGTTTTCTTTCTTTCTTTTTTTGCATTTTTGGGAAGGATCTACAGGGTGTTCAGGATCTCATTATTAGATCAGACTCATAGCGATCTGCCTATTTACAGTCTCCCAACAGCTGGGATTACAGCCATCTCAGTGCGCCCCAGGGGTGGGGCCAGCGCAGCAGGCCTGGGGATCGAACCCTTAGCCCTGATGCCTTCTTTCAGGATTTTTTTCTTTTTTGATATTCATATCTTTCCTGCATTGAATGTTATTTACTTTTCTTTTTTCAAATGCTTAACATGTCTTATCCTCTAATGTAATCTTTAAAAACTATAAATTTCCATTTAGTGTACAATATATTTTATGTAGATTTTAGCCTTAATTGAATTCATAATATTTTCAAATTGCTAATGTCTTATCTTCTAGACCTGAGCAATACTCCACTGTGTAACAATATCACATCTTTTTCATTCATTCCTCAGTTGTTTTCAAAATTAAGCTGTGACAAATCATGCTTCTATAAACATGGGTGCACATGCATCACTTTGGTACAATGTTTTCAGTTCACTTGGAAAAATACCCAGGAAGGGAATATCTGGGTCGAAAGGGACCTCCATGCCTAGCTTTTTGGGGAATCTCCACACTGATTTCCGAAGGGGCTATACCAGTCTGCACTCCCACCGACAGTGGAGAAGGGTTCCTTTTCTCACACAAGCCCACCAGCATTTGTTCTTGGTTGATTTCTTGATGATAGCCACTCTTTATCCAAGGTACCACAGATACTGTAAAAGGAAAAGAAACTGCTCAAAAAGAAAGAACAAGAGCCAGGGTAGGAGAAAGGAGAAAAGAAGGAAGAAAAAAAATTAATTTAAATATACATATACACATATGCTAATAATTGCACTGCTAATCTGTATTAGTTCATTGAAATGAACAGTCAGTGCTTATACTGTTGATCAATTTTACATGCCTAAGTCTGCTAATCTGAGCAACTACTTTGAAAATATTAATATGCAATATAATAACCATCCTTAATTTCTTATCATCTTGTTTTAAAATTCTGTATCATTTTTATTTCTTCTGTTTCTTAAAAATAAAAGAGTAAAATCATCAACCTAGTCGCTGTTCTGGCATCAACTCTTGCTCTCCTGCCCAGGCTTACTCCATGTGCACGCCTGTGGCACAGAAGAAGCCCCGCCTGATCCCAGCTTGTTGGAGGACGGAGTAGGGTCAGCGCATGCTGGGGACGGCCATGCAGGCAAGCTGTGGCCCTGGCGTCCACACGCTGCCCATGCTCCCAGCCACTTTGTCCTCCGTCCCTAAGCACACGGAGGCCAGAGGAGACGGGACATCTGTTCCACACATGCTCTGCCTGCTGATCTGCTAGCTCTGGTCAATTACTAAAATTACTCATCTGTTTTATATATTTTAGTAAACTGTAGCCATTTTGGCATAAGGCTTTCTAACATTTTGTCTTTGGACGTCGGTGCGTTGTTTGCAGAGCGTATTTTCGCTGCGAGTAGCTGCTGTGTGGGCGCCGCACATTTCAGGGCTTTTCGCTTCCTCTCCTCCTCCCACCCTCTTCTTCCATCTCTCCATCTCCTTTCCATTTCCAAAAGATCTCTCTATTTCTCCTTGTTCATCTTTTATTTTGATTTCCAACTTATTCATTCTTTGGTTTTCTTATGGAAGGAAACCAGTAGAGGTTTAAATGTACTTGTCAGATTCATTTCACTTGATATTGTGGCTTCAAAGGGCATCCATTGTCCTACAGTGGATTCAGACATATTCTTCTGGGTTTTTTTTTCTCCCTAGTGGGCATAATATGAAACGTTTATTTGATATTTTGGACAAGAACAGTGTTAAGTAACCCAACTCCCTTGTGGCTTAGAAAAAAAGATCACTCCTTCAGCACAGTGTAAGATTTAAATGCAAACTATACAAGGGGACATGGTTTATAAAACATGGTACAAGACTGCCGCTCTCTACCAGCACTTCCAGATCATATTCGAATACTGGTGGTCCCAATAGTTGTACTGAAATACATCATCTTAAATAAAGAAAAAAGAAGGGCCAGCCAAATAGCTCAGTGGATTAAAGTGCCTGCAAGCAGGCACAGGACCCAGATGTTCAATCCCCTGGCAGGCCATGCTGCCCTGCCGAAGCAATTCAGATTAGGTGTGGTGTGACACACCTGTAATCCCACCACTTGGAAGGCTGTAAACAGGTGGATCACTAGGAGTCCGATCTAGTAGTGAGGCCCTGAACACCCTGTAGACCTTTCTCCAAGATACAAAAAAAAAATCATCAAAAAGCCTAATCAAGCGCCGGGCGTGGTGGCGCATGCCTGTAATCCTAGCACTCGGGAGGCTGAGGCAGGAGGATTGTTGTGAGTTCAAGACCAGCTTGAGCTATAAAGCGAGCTTAAGGCCAGCCTGAACTGCAAAGAGAGACCCTGTCTCAAAAAGACAAAAAAAAAAAAAAGCCTAATCAAAATGTCTTCGTAATCAATATCCAACTCAAACTTTATCTTCTTAAATGAGATTTGCTTCCCACCCCAAAAAACTTCATTTTATTTCTACTAAACCCATAAATGTTCATACATAAGTATCTTCCTTGCCCAATAATTCAAAGGAAAAAGAAATCTAAAAATGACTAAGAAAAATGTGGGGATTGATAGACATTTTGAATGTTTTGGGCTGGAGATATAGCTCGGTGGCACAGTGCCTGCCTGGCAAGTGTAACATATTGAGTTTGCTTCTTGGTGTCAAAAAAAAAAAAAAAAAAAAAGTGCTTAATGTTTGTAATTCCTAGTAGGAAAACATTGTCTGAATGAACCCCCTATTGGAAAACCATTGTAAAACACTTCAATTCGATTTGGTGCAGAGGGGAGGGATCACCTTCAGAGCACCCAGCTCTCCTGATGAGGTCAGAGGGGCACTGGCTTGCATGACTGTGACATCCAGTAGGTGGCCTACGTTGCTCTTCTTTTAGGAAGAGCTTTGTCAGATGAGCATTATACTTGACCTCCAAATTTGGATGACCGTTTACTGATGAGATTCATAACCTTCGGATTACTCTGATATTTTGACATATCTGCAGATTCTGAGCCACATCCTGGAAGGCCACCATAACCTCTGGGTCCCGCATGGCTGCAAGGACCTCTGGGTCACTGAGAATCTCACCGAGCCAAGGCACTCCAGCCATGCCCGCTCCCATCCCAGGCATCCCTCCTGGGAAGTTACCAAGAAAGCCACCTGGAAAAAGATAGACTGAGCTGACTGTCATCTGGCTGCTTCCCTCTGGGCTTTTTCACACTCTCCTCAAGGCTTCTTCTTCTTTCCCTTTTCTTTCTGATTTATTTTTATTGGAAAATAATACTTAAGAAGCTTTGAGAATGAAGAAAAATTAGAAGCCTAAAAGTACATGAAATTTAAATATCAAGTCTTTCACATGAACTTTTTCCTCTTTATAGAAAAGAATTAAAAATAACATGTAAGCATCTCTATACCTTTACAGACACAACCCATATCTATATATGGTATATGTGTATATAATCATACTTCTGATCTAAAAGAAAGTGCAAATACAATATTGGGAGTACAGGATTAGTTACATATCCAATACATATTACACCAAAATACAAATGTATAATATAAAATACATACTATAAGCCAAAGTGAAATTTTTCTGTTTTTAATTTACTTTTATTAATTTTATTGAGAAACAAATGGCAATGAGATAGTTTCAAAACCAATTAGTAAGACAGTTTCAATAATTAGTACATTGCATATTTTTGTCTTCATAGTAGTTATTCATAGGACAAGATGCAAACATGATATCCTGTCCAAATACTATTAGTATAAATTTTTCTTCTCACTGAATTAAGAGAAAGTACCTCTATATCTATCCTAATTTGTATATACAGATACAAAATGGTTCTTCATTTGTATCCCCTTATTTTTTTTGAAGAAAAAATGCATTTATTCTCAATTTTCCAGAGATATTTTCTGAGATTTCTTTAAATGTTTTTGACCATGTATCTTGTATATTTTTTCTTTTTTTTTAATTTTTATTTTATTGAAGTACAAATATCAATGAGACAGTTTTAAGATACCTTGACAAGATGGATTTGATAAATTAATACATTTCAAACTATTTTCATAATGTTTTGGTATCATAGAAGGTGCATACACGATATTATACTTACAGACATTATTGTACCGTATGTCTCTTATCAGTAAAATAAGAGAGCGTAGCTGTTTGCGTATCTTATTTGTATCCCCTTATTTGTTCAGCTTTGTTAGAAAAGGGAATTCCATTGGCATTTAAATATTCTATGGCGTGAATTCAGCATAATAATCCAATATACTCCAGCAGTCCATAATAGTAGTGGCTTATCCATAATACTGGCAATGTCAGAAGTTGTTCACTTGAGCCTTGCACAACTCAGCATATTAATATGGCTTTACATTTTATACCTTGTTTTTATACTTTTCTGCTGGATTGTTAAGACCAAAATAAAGCAAGACCTATATAAAAAGAAATGTAACTTTTGTATCTGATAAGGTCAATCAAGTCCACTCGGGATTTATCCTGAAACACTGTACCACAGTTTGCAGATCCTGTTCCAGTGTCAGCCATGTGAATAGTCATGGCCATTATTTCACCAGTTAGCTCTCTGTGAAAGCCTGAGAGAAAGTTTTCTCTCCATGTGACTCTCCTTAGGCACACTACATCATCGATCACATTCCTCTGTGGCCCATAATCTCCTTAATCAGAAAATTTAGGACATGATGTTACAGTACAGGTTCACCTATGTCCTTAGACCTCACTGACCTTGAAAGTCTAGGGCAAAATGTTGGCTGTCCTTGCAGCCCTCCTTTTCCTCTAAGTTATGGTCTGCAAACTTAAGTTGTTAACCCTCCAGAAGAGAAGCTTATTATAAACCCAACAACATATATAGTTGGGTTTAACCTCACTATATGGCTGAATATCAAACATCTTAGACATATCATGGAACAGGTATTTTCCATCTAGTAGTGATATGTTAAACTTTAAGTCTCTATAGAATAGGGAGAAAAAAATAAAAACTGTTTTAAAAATATTAAACAATTGCATATTTTTTCACAGAAATTTAGAAATGTAATGATGTGCAGCATTGTACCAGGACAGACTTGTAACATTTTTTTCTTGTCTCTTGTTTTATTTATTACCTTTTTTTAAAAACAAAAAATTACTTGAGAGACAGTATGGCAATAATTGGTATGTCATGACAAGCATTATGTATATAGAAGACCGTAATGACAGGCATTCCAAGAATGACCCTAGTATTACACATTGCTATCTTCAAAGTTGAAATATATTGCTTAGTTCAGTTGCTTAGTTCACAGCTATCACCATATATAGTTAGTCAGGGTGAGAATCCTACCAATTAACTGCTGGTTTCAAACACCTGCTGGTGTTCTAAGGATCATTGACTTACCCATCTTGTGAGTATAAATGTATGGCTTTGCCCCTGTCATATTACCCAGCTTTTCTCCTTGCCCTCTCCATTTATCCAATCCTCAAGTTCTCAGTTACCTTTTGGTTGTGTTATACCTTTCTATTTGTGTTTCTTCTTTTGAGTTCTTATACTAGGGAAACTATAAGATATTTACATCTGGGTCTGGTTTATTTCACTTATGAGTATATCTTCAACTGCCATCCACTTAAATGTAAATGCTTCAAGTTTATCATTCTACATAGCTGAGTAATACTCCACTGTATAAAACTACCACATCTTTATCATTCATTCCTCAGATGGCAGGCATCTTGGTTGTTTCCAAGATTGGGCTATCAAAAATCATGCTACTATAAACATAGGTACATAAATACCACTATGACAAGCATGTCTTCTATCACACCTACTATTCAATATAGTTCTGGAGTCATTAGCAATAGCCATTAGAGAAGAAAGAGAAATAAAAGGAATAAGAATAGGCAAACAAAAAGTTAAGTCATCATTATTTGCAGATGACATGATGCTTTACTTGGAAGACCCAAAAAACGTCAACAAAATGTTACTAGAATTCATATGTAAATTCAGTAGCATAGCATGATACAAAGTCAACACCCCAAAATCAACAGCATTCCTCTACACAGATAACAAACACACTGAGAGGGAAATTGCAGAAACAATGCCTTTTACAATAGCACCACAGAAAAGTAAATACTTAAGAATTATCTAATAAACAAGTCAAAGATCTGTTCAATGAAAATTACAGTACTCTGAAAAGAGATTGTGGAGAATTTCAGAAAACTGAAAGGTATTCCCTACTCCTGGATAGGAAGGACCAGCATTGTGAAGATAGCCATACACCCAAAATTGTTATACAGCTTTAATGCAACCCCTATCAAAACACCATCAACATATATCACAGACATAGAGAAATCATACCTAGAATTTATTTGGAAACAGAAAATCATACTTGGAATTTATTTAGAATAGCAAAGGCAGTCTTGGGCAACAAAGAGAAAACAGAAGGCATTACAATTCCTGACTTGAAATTATTATACAAAACTATAGTGATAAGATCAGCATGGTATTTGTAAAAATACACCTCAGGATCAATGGAATACATTAGAAGATGCAGAAGCAACTACAAACACACTCAGCCTCTTTATATTTGACAAAGGGGCCAAAAACACTCACTGGAAGAAAGACAGCCTCTTTAACAAATGGTGCTGGGAAAAAAACTGGATCTCTATGTGCCAAAAACTAAAACTTGACCCAGCTCTATCACCATGCACTGAACTAAAATGAAAATGGATTAAGGATCTAAACATTAAAACAGAAACACTAAATCTACTGGAAGAGAAAGTAGGAGGAACTCTTCAAGGTAGAGGAGTAGGCAAAGAGGTCATGAACATGACTCAAACTGCACAGGGTAATACTTGAAAAAGTTAAGAACTGGACCACCTCTTATTGATAAATTTTTGCATGTCAAAAGAAATTACCAACACAGTGAAAAGACAACCCATAAATTTGGAAATAATTTTAACTTCAAAGCACTCACGCAGAGGTCTTCTCTCTAGAATTATACACAAACAAAAAAATAATAGGGCCCCCAAAATTTAAGGACTCAATCTAGGAATGGGCATCTGAGATGAACACACACTTCTCACTGAAGAAATTCTAGAAGCTAATTAATACATAAAAAATGCTCCATATCACTAGCCATCCATGAAATGCAAATTAAAACAACATTGAAATAGCATCTCACATTAGTTGAATGACAATGGAGTGCCCATCTTAGACAAGTGAAAACAAAGGAAGGGGTATAGAAAGGAAAAATGATGATGTGTGTGTATAGACAGTACAGTGGGATAGACAACACTGTGCTTCTACATAATCCTATGAGAGGCAAGATTTGCACTAATGGTGGTTGGACAGGATATTATGTCCGCTTCTACTACTGTGGACAGCTAGTAGGAAAACAACAAGGTAGAAAGTATTAATTATTGAATCTTTGATGTAATTCAGGTATAAAAAATAAGATACGCAAACAGCTACACTCTCTTAATTTACTGATAAGAGACATATGGTATAATAATGTCCGTAAGTATAATATCATGTATGCACCTTCTATGATACCAAAACATTATGAAAACAGTTTGAAATGTATTAATTTATCAAATCCATCTTGTCAAGGTATCTTAAAACTGTCTCATTGATATTTGTACTTCAATAAAATAAAAATTAAAAAAAAGAGATAGCATCTCACCCTAGAAAGAATGGTTATCATAAAAAAAAAATCAACCAACAATAGATGTTGGAGAGGGGAACACTTCTCCACTGCTGGTGAGAATGTAGACTGGTGCAACCACTATGGAAATCGGTGTGGAGACTCCTTAAAAAATTATGACTGGAAATCCCATTCAATCCAGCTATTCGTTCTGCTGGGAATTTTCCGAAAAGAACTGAAAACATCACATCATAGTGATATATGTGCACCTATGTCTGAAGTAGCAAAATTTTTCATAGCCAAATCTTGGAAGCAAGCAAAATGCACATCATGGAATGCATGAAAAAGATGTATTTTTATACAATGGAGTACTACTCAGCTCTAAAGAATGATGAACTCAAAGACTTCATATGTAAGTGGATGCAACTCAAACATATAGTCATAAGTGAAATTAACTGGAGGAAAATGTTTAAATATCATATAGTCTCCCGAGCATAAGAACTCAAAAGAAGAAATAAAAATTGGAAAGTATAACATAATTAAATGCAAAGTAAGAATTTAAGGATTAAACAATGAAGAGAGGGCAAGGAGAAAACCTAGGAAACATGGAAGGAGCAAAACCATACATTTATATATATATACGATGCTTACAGAAATGGTCCTGAGAATCTCCATCAGGTTTTTGTAACTAGCAGTTAATTGGTAGGATTCTTTCACTAACTATATATGCTGATACCTGTGAGATAAGCAAGTGCACTGAGGATAGCAATGTATAATACTAGGGGCAGCTTAGAATGCCTGCCGTTCTGGTTTTCTAAATGTGTACTGCTTCTAACGTCATATCAATTACTGCTATACTATTTCTAAAGTAAATATTTGTTTTAGAAAAGGTAATAAAAGAAAACAAGAGGCAAGAAAAAAATGTCATAGGACTGTCCTGCTGCCATGTTGTATATGGTTAGATTTCTAAATTTCTTTGTGAATAATGTGCAATTCTTTATTTTTATTTTTTATATTTTTTCACATTCTATAGAGATTTAAAGTTGTCAATGATTGTTGGAAAATACCTCTTTCGTATTATATCTAAGGCGTTTTATATTTAGACAGATTGTGATGTAAAGCTCAACCACCTATGTTACATGGTAATAATATCATTAAAAATCTCTTCTTGAGGGCTAACAACTCAAGTTAGAAGACCAGAAAAAAGGGCTGCAAAGATAGCCAACATTTTGGCCCTAGCCATTCAAAGTCAGTGAGGACTCAGGACATAAGAGAACCTGTACTGTAATATCCTGTAACTCAGTGGTGTCCCAAATTTTCTGTTCAAGGACATTACAGGGCCACAAAGGAAAGTGAATGAAAATGTGGCATGTGCCTAAGGAGAGTCAGCTAGAGAGAAAACATTCTCTCAGGCTTGCAGGCAGAGTAAATTTGCCAAGCAATGGTCAGGACTCATCCACAAGGCTGACACTGACAAGACATCTACAAACAGCTGTACAGGGTTTCAGGGTAAATCCTGAGATTTTTCTGACCCTGTCAGATACAAAAGTTACATTTGTTGTTATATAGGACTTGTTTTATCTTGGTCTTAACCATCCAGCACAAAAGTAAAAAATGACATATAAAAAGTAAAGCCATATTGATGTGGTGAACTGTAAAAGGCTCGATTCAACAACTTCTGACATTGCCAGTCCTATGGATAACCAACTAGTATTATGGACTACTGGACTATTTGGATTATTTTGCTGAATTCACACATCTACAATATGTTTTTTTTTATTTTATTGAAGTACAAATTTGACAAATTAATACATTGCAAAATGTTCTCATAATGTTTAGTATCATACAAGGTGCATACATGATATCATACTTACAGACATTATTATAGCATATTTCTCTTACCAGTAAATTAATACAGCGTAGCTGTTTACTTATTTTTTATACCTGAATTACATCAAAGATTCAATAATTAATGCTTTCTACCTTGTTATTTTCCTAGTGGTTGCCCATAGTAGTAGAAGCGGATATAATATCCTGTCCAACCACCATTAGTGCAAATCTTGCCTCTCATAGGATTATGTAGAAGCACAGCATTATCTATCCCAACCAACTGTACTGTCCATACACACACATCATGATTCTTCCTTTCTATACCCCTTCCTTTGTCTTCACCTGTCAAAGATGGGCACTCCATTGTCATTCAACTAATTTAGGTGCCTGAACTCGACGACACAATCCAACACAGTCCAGCATTCCACAACAATAGTGAGTTATCTGAAGAAGTTGTCAACCATAGCCATTTACAGCTCAACTTATTATTATGGCCCCGCGGTGCATACCTCATTTTTATACTTTTCTGCTGGATGGTTAAAACCGAGATAGAGCAAGACATATATACCAGCACATGTACTTTTTGTTTCTTATGAGGTCAGTGAAGTCCCTTCAGGGTTTATCTTGTAGTCCTGTACCTTATTTTGTAGATCCATGTGGATGAGTCACAGCACACCTACAATATTTTAATGGCAATGAAATACCCATCTCTGTCAAAACTAAACAAAAATGGGATATAAATGAATGACTATTTTGTAGTGAAATATATATTTATATAACAGTTAGCACAGATATACAGCTACTTTCTCTTCATTCAATGAGAAGAAAGTTTTTGTTTTTTTTTTTTTTTTTTTTT